>OY292397.1:29945424-29973427 GCA_958496205.1 Idaea biselata | reverse complement strand
AAAGGTATTTGGTACTACTTACCAAATACGTTTTGTATGACGTTGTAAAACTTTAATGAGCAAAAATCTTTTTAAATTCACACGATTTGTTATCATATTTACATTTTCCCGGGTCTTTATCGCGTATTATTTATTTTCTTACCTCGACGTGAAACCACATTTTTACCTACCCGCGGACGGTAAAAATGTGGGTAATTTCACCAACGGTCCACATCCAGTAGTATATAAGAAGACGACGCCCGCCGCTGCTCCAGTCCCCTCGCGACCAAGACCATTGTAACATGGTTAAAACGTCGAGGTAAGAAAATAAATAAGACGCGGTAAAGACCCGGGAAAATGTAAATGTTTAATGAGCAAAATAAGTACTTATTTTGTTATTAAATCCTTTTTTATTCTGATCTGCGGGGGGGGCGGAATTTGTTTTATGGTCGAAAGGGGACGCGTCTTAAATAAGTTAGGGAACCTCTGATCTGTTCGTTACTCACCGAGTGCGGTAGCGGCGCGTACCCCGGCGGCGTGGGCAGCTCGTCGCCTGCTATTGGCCGGCCGGCCGCGTTCGACTTGATGGCGGTCTCGTACTCCTTCACGATACGCGCCATGCGACGCGCCTTCGACGAATTGCCTTCCTCTTTCGCTTTCGATTCCACTTCCTGAAACAAACAGGTTAGTTACTTAGTTTGCTGGGCCTTTTCCGCACTTAGCCTCACAATGGGGTGCCACGAGCAAAGCTAAAAGCAGATGGCGCTGGCGTCGGTTGATCTTTTTTTTTTCGATGATGGTCCTCCACCAATGGAAACGCCGAGTTTTTTTTTTATTCTTTCGGTCTCAGACCGATATGGCCAATTTGGCGCCGAGAGTTGTAAAAAACACCTGTTTGACAGTTCTTAATTCAAACCTAAGATTAGTCGACAAACGCCCTCTGCCGGGATAAAAAGTTAGTGTTACTCCTCATTGGGCCATTGTACGTGATTTTTTAGACGGGTTAAGCAGTAAGACGACACGGGATCCTACTCCGGATTGGCGAATATGCCATCCCTTCGAAATGTGGTGAGTTCTAGGACATGTCGGTTTCCTCATGATGTTTTCCATCACCGAACATTACGATTACGAATCAAACAGGTAAAACCGTTAGGGCTAAATATATTCTCAAAATAACCGACTTTATGTTTTAACACCCATTTCATCGTTTAATTTACAAGAATTTCTTTTCTTTTATCTTATGAATGTCTGGTTGACAAACAAATAGACTGACAGGTAATTAAGTGGCTTAAGTTACATTCTACCGGGTCTTAATCACTTTTTAGGGTTCCGCACACAAAGGGTAAAAATGGGACACTATTACTCCGCTGGCTGTCTGTCAGTCTGTCGTCAGGCTGTATCTCATGAACCGTGATAGCTAGACAGTTGAGTCGGTCATTAATTCTCATTTGATGGCGGATATGGTGCATCCCTTAATCATTCGTGTGATCCTCTCCATACCGAGGTTGCCTGGAGGAGACCACTCTCAGTGGTAAGGCCGCCTATTGTGCCACTATAGATTAAGATTTTTTGTACTTTATTATATTGTAATTTTTTTTTTTGGTGAGAACAATAAAGCGTTCTATCTATCTATCTATCTATTAGTGACGCGACCTTATAACCGTCAACAGTTACCTGGTAGTAAGCTAGCCTCTGCTTCAAGGCTTCGTCCACACTGGAAGCTGTAACAAGACCCGCCTCATCCGTCGGTAGTGCTGGCGTAGGCTCTACAATCAGACAAACAATCACTCTTACATTTCATCTATATCTATAAAATGCTTTGTCCTGAGTGACTGACTGATTGATCTATAAACGCACAGGCTAAACCGCTGATAGTAGAGGGCTGAAATTTGGAGCGTGTGTTCTTTATAGGAGGCATCCAAAAAGAAAGGATTTTTCAAAATTATCACGGAAGCGGGATTTACGCAGGTGAAACGGGAGACACAGCTAATCTACACTAATATTATAAACAGAAAAGATTTGTATTTTTGTGTATGTTTGTAATGAATAAACTCAAAAACTACTGCGCCAATTTCAATTTCATTCTTTCACCATTAGAAGGCTACATTCACCCTGAGTAACATAGGGTACTTTTAATCCCGATATTCTCACGAGATCGGGACTTACGCAGGGTGAATGTAGTATAAAATTAAATAAATAAATAAATAATATTATAAATCTTATAATAATATATTAAATATAAGTCCCGATCCCGTGGGAATATCGGGATCTAAAGTAGCCTATGTTACTCAGGGTGAATTTAGCTTTCTAATGGTGAAAGAATTTTTGAAATCGGTTCAGTAGTTTTCGGAGATTACCCCCAATATACATACATACATGTTACCAACGTTACCTCTTTATAATATTAGTATAGATTTAAGTTAAAAGTACATATATTGTCATTTGTATGTATTTACAAAAAAAACAGTATAATTTGTAGTATATCCGTTGTCTAGTACCCATAGCACAAGCCTAGTGCTTAGTTTGGGGCTTGATTGCGCTCTGTGTAACGTCGTGCAATATTTATTTATTTTATTTATTTATTGTTGTCGACTAAGGCCCGTACCTGAACTGGTCTGCACAGTTTCCTCAACCGGCTGACTCCTCACCGCGGCTGCTATCTGCTCCACGGTAGGCAGCTCATCCAGGTCCATCTCTTGGCCAGACTTGTACGCGTCGAGGACAATTTCGAACTGTTTCACAACCTTGAGGTACTCCAGCGCCATCGCCTTGTCTCCGGAGTGCTTGCAGGAGAGTGCGGCTTGTTTCAACTCGTTCTTACGTCCTGGGGTGTGGGGAAATATATAATAAAACTAGCTGACCCGGCAAACGTTGTTTTGCCTTATACATTATAGATAGTAGACGATTCTCAGACCTACTGAATGCGCATGTGGAGTTTGGTGGAGATTAGGGCATGAATCCCGGGATCCCGGGATATCGTAATCCCGGGATCTCGGACGCAAAAGTTCGATATTATAATCCCGGGATTGAGTGATCCGATATCGAGATTTGAGCAATTTACTATTTGTGTATAAATTAAGGTTTTTAGCTATATTTTTCCTCATGGAATGATTGAATAGAACTATTAAAATTAAACCCAAATTAGTCTACCCCTGAGGAAGAGATCTGTAAAGATTTAGAAGCGTAGGGAATTGGTAAAATGTTTAAAACAATAAAAGTAACGTGATTCATTGCAATTTTTAAGACAATTATTTTTCATACAAGCTCGCATGCAATTTTTTTCTGCTAACATCATTTTAGTGGTGCGCCTAGAATTTGGCGCGAAAGTTTAGACACTTTCGGGTTTAGGCTATTTGTCCGCCATATTTCCAAAATGATGGGGTGGACGGCCCTCGGGGTAACTTATTTCCGTAATGAAACCACTAGAGTCCTAAATGTATTAAATATTTTAAATTTAACACATTTTTATTGTATTAAATTCGCCTTTTTAACGATATCTAAAATCTCAGTATCAATCCCGGGATCCCGGGATTGAGCTCTTAATATCGATATCGTCCCGAGATTGAAAACCTTCCGATATTGCATGCCCTAGTGGAGATCGGTTCGTCCGTTTCGGAGGAGTACGGTAACTAACATTGTGACATGGAAATTTTATATATAAGACTAGCTGACCCGGCAAACGTTGTTTTGCCTTATACATTATAGATAGTAGCCGATTCTCAGACCTACTGAATGCGTATGTGGAGTTTGGTGGAGATCGGTTCGTCCGTTTCGGAGGAGTACGGTAACTAACATTGTGACATGGAAATTTTATATATAAGACTAGCTGACCCGGCAAACGTTGTTTTGCCTTATAAATTATAGATAGTAGCCGATTCTCAGACCTACTGAATGCGTATGTGAAGTTTGGTGAAGATCGGTGTAGCCGTTTCAGAGGAGTACGGTAACTAACATTTTATATATAAGATAATTCATATAAGATATGATAAGTTTCTTTTCTTTACCATCACGCAAAAAGAACCCAATTTGAAGTCTATTTGCGGAAAATAAGCCCGTAAACAACTTAAAGGGATTCCTATTTCCCTTCTTCAGTCAGGATGACGTTAAAATCGAGCTTTAGTAAAAAAAACAAACAGGGAGAAGTTCATTATTTTACTGTATCACGCGGATTATTATGTGTTATATTGTAATACTTGAACAGCCACCAAAAAAGAGGTTTTTGGCCACGATTTATTACCAACGACCATCCACCGGCATATCATCAACATCGCTCACGATGTTCCCGGTTGCATCCCTCTCGAGAGCCCGGGGTCCGCTTTTCTACTTTTACGTCTCCACTTCGCAAGATCTTCGGCATCCCGTGTAGTGAGGCCATTTGCACGAATATCCGCTTTTACGACGTCAATCCAGCCTTTCTTGGGTCTTTCCAATCTCCCTGCGGCCGAACGGAGTCGCCGTAGCAAGACATTTCTCCCCACCACGTAACTAACGACCATCCACCGGCATATGTAGCATCGCAAAGCCAGTACCGTCACTAAAGACGATGGTTTGGAACTTCTTTTACTCATATAAGTAAAATAATATAAGTAGAATATTCTAGGGAGACATGCTACATCATAGTCTTTATAATAAGAAAAGGCAAGTAGAAGAATATAGCTAACAGTCTTACTAACTCAATATAATCTCCAATCCTTGCTGTTTCTCAGGACTAAGTGGCTCCTCACTGGGGAGAGGTGGCTTCGGAGCAGGATCTGATGGTCCCAGGTCTATCAACGATTCACTGGGAGCTTCCACACTTGTCGTCCTGGGGGGCACGGGGGGAGGGGTCGGGGAAGCGGGGGGTTCCGGGGGAGGGGATAACGGAGGGGCTGATGGAGGGGGAGCGTCGGGCTTGGGAGCGGCGACAGCTGGGGGAATGTCGTCATCTTTGATTGGTCTACCGGATCTAGCTTGTTTTAGTAGGTCGTTTAGTGTTTTCAGGCCTCGGGCATATCTGAAAACAATGAAGGATTGATTTTAAACTTACTTCGGGAAATCATTTTCAATGTGTGTTTTCCATGTATCATCATAATATTAATATGTACTTATGTTTGTTTTCACAACAAAAAAGTGTAATTTATGTAGTACAGCTAAAAGCATTCAATGTTAAAAATGAGACATCGACAAAAGTTACACTTGGCATGTCTCCTTTTTGGCATCTTAAAATATAAAGCTCCTTTATATTTGTATAATAAGTTATCATGGATATCAGGTTCTGGGTCTTGTGGAAGACGGCTATGCGCGGAGCAACTTCTTACGCCACGGCACAGCTCAGCTGCTTTTAGAGGCAGTTTTCGTTATGCTGCTACTAAATGTTGGAACAACATTCCGCCACCATTAAGAAACCTGCGAAGTGTTAATGGATTTAGGCAAGCTTTGAAAAAATTTATCTTCCGTCATCAAAAAGCACAAGAATTTCTAATGCATGAAATTAGTGTATTGTAGCCATTTGTAGCAGCTATCTACTTGTAGGTAATTAAAACATATATATTATATATTTTTGGTACGTTAGGTGGTTTATTATCAATATTATTATATTTCTTTTTTAATTTCTTTTTCCCTGGTGTATGCTGTATTGTTTGTTTTTTTTTTTTTAATTGCTAATTATGTTATATAATGTCAGAATTACGCTTAAGTGTGTATGTGTGTATTTAAGTGTACTGACAGTTACTGATGTCACCGGGACGGCTCTAACGGAAGACCAGCGCTAGTTGTGAGACTGGCATATGCTGAGTTGGAACCGTTTCGCAACAAATCTAGTATTTACTTTGTTTATTTTTCTTCTTTTTTATACCTAGATTAGTTCAATTGTTGCGAATAAATAAATATTCTATTCTATTCTATTCTACAGTGGTTCCCTAAGTGGGGGGCGCGCCCCCCAGGGGGGGCGCAGAGACCTTTCCAGGGGGGCGCGGGCCACCTGTGTAGAAAAGCCTGCGATCGCTGAGAGAATGCATTCCAGACTGCTCGATACGACCAATGAAAATATTTGAAATTGACGCCAGTCAAGAACCTTTTTTTTTCTTTTTTTTTTTTTTTTTTTTACGTGGAGAAATGCGCGCGCATACTGCACTACCACGGGGAGGTAGTGCAGTTATGTGGGACTCCAACCCACTAAAACTCCACGGTCCACCTCCTCTACCGCTAATGGCGGGAAACACGGGCACGCTCTCGCATTCATCTGTGTAACCCGCCACGGCCGTCCGTCGCCGGACCCTCCTCTGGGGGAACGTCCCCATCACCGGCGCACCAGGGGACATGGCACGCCGTGACCACCTCGGGAACCAAAGCACGTGGGCGCCAGACGACCCCGTGTCTGGACACCCCTGGTTCCCCTGCGACGGGTCAGGTCTGTGGTCCCGTCGCCAACCACTTTTCGGCTGCAGAGGATAGGGAGAGCGGCAACGACACACCGTCACTCCTCTTCCCCTGCAGCCCCACCGCGTCCGCCATCAAAACGGTGGCGACCCCGCCAAGGCCGCGGCAGGTAGGGAGAGCGGCAACAGCACACCGACACTCCTCTCCCGCCGCAGCCTCCCAACTCTCAGCTGCAATGGCTCCCATACGGCATTGCAGCCCGCCTCAGTTGCGTGGCGCCCATACACCACGCAGCCTACTGGCCGCTTCATCGTTGGCTTTGCCCTAAAGCCCTGATGAGCGGCCCCTCCTCAGGTTCCTCTTCGCTTCACCGTGGGTGACCAAGCCACGGTTACTAAGCCCCCCCGCCACGACAAGGCGGGAACCCTTCGGGGGGCGCCAGTCAAGAACCTCATTGAGGCCTCAGTAGGCGAATGTTAAGAACTTTATCAGCTTCTAGCCTGGCCCCGCGCCAATCTCGAGGGGGCTATCAAAGGTATTTACCCCGCTAAACCAAATACCTTTTGTATGACTTTGTAAACCTTTAATGAGCAATAAGAATACCTACTTATTTTGTTATTAAATCCATTTTTATTCTGACCTGATAATCTGGACTGGACGAGGGGGGGCGCGGATTTTTTTTTATGGTTGAAAGGGGGCGCGACTCAAATAAGTTAGGGAACCCATGATGTAGTATATCCGTTGTCTAGTACCCATATAATAATAAACACGTCTGATCTCAGTGACGATGGTAAGAAATAATCATAATCATAAATAATATTTTATGGTACAAGCCTAGTACTTAGTTAGGGGCTAGATTGCGCTATGTGTTGGGCATTATTAATTTATTTTATTCCTGGATTTCCCCACGGGTTCAGGACTTCCTCTACAAGAACAAGTAAAACATAAATATTTACCTCCTAGCTTTACTACTCTCGCCTTTAGCCTTGGCCGTCTTCTCCGCTAGCTCATAGTTAGATATCCTGTCTTGCAAGAGACTTATTGTACTGCTTTCGTTTGAAGCGGGGGCTGAAGGGGCAGAGGGCGGTGCGGGGGCGGGGCGGCTGGTCCGACGCGGGGGCTCCTCGGACTCTGGTATTTCATCGTATGTCAGCTCATTCAGTTCACTGAGAAGGTCTGGATCTTCTTCGTCACCTAATAAATTAGAAATGGTTTGTTATTTTAGTATGTACCTAGCTTATTAAATTTGTTTATTTTTTTAATTGCAATTTCTTTAGCTCTATACAACTAAAACTTAAAAAAGGTAATAACTGTGTGATTTCGCAACTAGCCATATAACTGGGCTTTTTTGCGTGACTTTAAGGCGTGGGTTTCCTAACAATATTTTCCTTAATCTTAAGAGCCTTTAAAAAACATTTGACGTCGGGATATCTGCCACTAGACCAACACCGCACGACATTTCGACAGTAATTGCAACTGGCTTGTTCATAAGATTAGAAATTCTTAGAAATTCCAAGTAGATGATAATGAGTGTTTGACTTCATTCTTACGGTATTTGTAGTAAAAACCACCATGTCAGTTCAAAATTGTAACAACTTACTGAACAGAAAATCTATTTACACTCTTACCTGAAACATCCTCATCCGAGGGCACATCCTTTAAGCTCTCTGCTATCATAGCATCTAAATTAGAAGGTGCTACCGGAGCTGGTTTTCTGGGCCTTTGTCGGGCACTTCCACCACTGATTGCAGCCAGTTCTGCTTCCAAATCCATGTCATCATCAGATAGGTCCATTGGCTCATCATTGTCGTCTAAATCTGGTATGTCTAGGAGGCCAAACTAAAAGACAATTTGAAGGTCAGAATGGTTCAGAATGAAAGAAGTAACATTTTTAGGGTACATACCCAATGGGTAAAAGTATGATTCTTATACTAAGACTCCAATATCTGCCTGTCTATCATCATCAGGCTGTATCTTATGAACCGTGATGGATAGACAGTTGGATAGAAGTTTCTTGTGATAATGGTATGGAACTCTTGTGCATGAGTATGCACACCTGCATACCTACACCTGTGCCTTGTGCACTTGGTCGGTTTTCTCTATTGAAATGGCTACTTAGAAGAAACAGCAGCATTTGCTAATATTGCTTATTTAATATACCTCTTTCCAATACTGAATACTTTCCCAACTTATATTGTTAAAGTGATTGTTTATCAGTCATGTCAGTTTTTACTAGCAAAAGGATTTCTTTAAATTTATTTATATTAATGGTGAGTTGACAACTACAGAATTTATACCAAAATATGCTAATAAAACTGTAGGTTACATTATTTATTTATTTAAAACTATAAGTTACAGCTTGAGATTTGAAACCTAAAGTCTATACATTGTCAAACAACCCACATGGTTCACTCACACCACTAATGTTTTAGAATCATGCCAAAGCCTATGGTTAAAAATCATTGTATTCTATGGGTAACATTGAAGTAGAGATTTATTTTCCTAAATATAGACTTGCTTATTATGACTTTTACTTAACGAGTACAGTAGGCACCTATGGAAAATTATTGACTTTAATAATGGACTCTTTGTGTGAAGAGAGGTCCCTAACCCGTGATGCAAACAAAGGGAACACGTTTGTTTACAAAACGAAAAACAGCTGATTATTTTGGTTGAGCCTTTTCTTTCAAAAACGGTATTCCAGGAGTTCGTTCCGTTTATTCCAAGGTTACTAAACCATACGAATCGCCTTTATTACTAGTATACAAGCCGGATAGAACCCAGACAAGCAAATAACAATCAAAGAATGACTCACTTGGGACAAATTGCTTTTCTTAGCTGAAGTCTGCTTAGGCCGAAACATTTTTACTGAATTACAATATCTACACCGTTGAATTTAACAATTCTTCTTCTAGGTTTACAAAGTCAATATTTAATTCAAGTGAATTCAAGTAACTTTATTTTTTCCAAACTTCATGACGAAATGGAAAGGAAAAATAAAACCACAGATATTTTTTCTATATTTTCTATTTGACAACATTGACATTGACACTGACGTTCAGATGAAAGTGTTGGACTCAAGAAGGCTTTCGCATACAAGTGCTGCCAGTTTTTTAAAATGTTCGATTAGATCCAAACTGGAATCTAACTGAAATAATGAAGTTCGTGCTTTTTAATGGTTTTCACGTAATTTTTCTTTATTTTCAATCCATTTTTTACATCTTTTCTTAGGAAATAGCTATCTCTTTTGATTTATTTAATCTGTTGGATCATTTTCTTTTTTTCTGTCTCAACAACACTGACATCATCGCGAAGAGTGACGTATGAACGGCAGAAGAAGAAACGAAAACGAAAAAGCCTTTCTGTGCCGTTGTTATCTTCTAAATATCCGGAAGAATGGATACAAACGGCCAGACTAATGGGCTAAAATCAAAAAAGAAGGATGGTGGCGATGTCAAGGATAACCTATGGTAATAGTTCACTGTTATTTTTATGGCTTACATGCCCTCCTCCATACAAGGGGAGCCAATGTGTCACACCTACGTATGTCAAAGCCTCGTACCTGAGAATTATGTGACCTAGCTGTTACGTTTTACCTTTGTATGTAAAGTTGTGATGATACGTTTTCACATCACATAGTTTCGTCGGCGGGAGCACTTTCTACCGCCACTGCAGGGAACCTCATCAGTCACCCTCACGCATACACTGCGACACTCACTAAAATATTCAATGTTTTATAGGTCTTCGATCCTTGAAGAAGTGCAGAATCAAGGGAACACAAAACTACCTTCAAACAAAAATGTGTTGGTATTGGGAGACAACGAAACTGGAAAGACAACACTAATAGCAAAATTACAAGGTGTCGAAGACCCTAAAAAAGGATCAGCTCTAGAATATGCTTTTATAAATATTAGTGATGAATATAGAGATGGTAAGAGTATGGATTTATGTAGACAAATCAGTGCTAAGTCAGTTAAATAAACCACTATCATTCAATTCCATAAAAGAAAACCTATAAACCCAATTAGAATCTTAACTGAGAAACAATATATGAATATACTCAGCCTCTGTGCTACTACAGATGCAAATCCGGCTGCAACACAGAAGACAGTGGGTTCAATTCCCACTGGGGACATAAATAAATACTTATTTATGCTGACCACTAATGCTTGTGTACTGGGTGTTTTCTCATAATACAAGCCTAGTTGCTTGGTTTTGGGCTAGATTATGATGTGTGCAACATCCTACAATATTGATTATATTTGTTTATAATGTTTGTTACCTCTTCATATGCCGAGTACTGAAACTATTGCTAGGGATTATTATGAAAAAATCAACTCTTATATGCATATCAGTCCTTCATAACCAAAATTGTTGTAACATAGTTAAAACAATGATGCAAGAGAATTTTAAAATGCAATTACCTGTGTGGATAAAATTAAATCTTCTAACATTATAAAGCTGAAGAGTTTGTTTGTTTGAACGCGCTAATCTCAAGAACCCCCTGGTCCGATTTGAAAAATTCTTTCAGTGTTGGATAGTCCCATTTATTGAGGAAGCCTATAGGCTATATTATAATTTTTTTTAATTAGGCAGACAAAGTCGCAATCACTGCTAGTTCTAAATACATACAAATCATGTTTATTCAAAAATCCTATTCTCTATTGCTATAATTCTTGCTAACTTTGTCAAAAGCTAGCTGTTGGTTATGTAGGTAGGTATAATCTTAATATTCCTTTGGGTTTTATTATAATACGATATATAAATCACAATCGTACAGGAATGTCATTATACTGTAAGGTAGATATTGTATCCAATAAGAATCTAATTGTCACCAACAATGTCTGTTCATCATAATTGTTTTTCATGAATATCACCCCTAAATTAATGAAAAACAATTAGGATGAATTCAATAAGATACTTCCAAGAAAATTGAAAACTGCATTGTTATTATTTGAATAATTGATGCTTTATTTGCACAACAAATAATTAGAATTAGCATACATCAAAAATAAGACAAATGAATAGGAGGCTTAATAATTATTAATGGAAATCTGAAAGTAATGGTAAATCTAATCCTTATTCCTACTTTTATGTATGTTTTCACACATTAACAGCTGAAATGATTTTCATTAATTTTGGCATGTACATAGATGGGACATCAGAAGAAGGAAATAGGCAACTTTTTATCCCAATATTCCCGTGGAATCAGGACTTACACCGGTGAACCCCGCTGCTAGTAAAATACAAAGAATGTTGCATAAAACTCCATATCAAAGCTTAATTTTTATTTATATATGTATGAAATTTATTCATTATTGTCCACAGACCACACACAACTCAGTGTATGGGTATTAGATGGAGACCCCGGACACACAAACCTGCTCAAATTCGCTCTCAGCGAGGAGACATTCCCTCACACGCTGGTCATCTTAACAGTTGCAATGACGACGCCGTGGGGGATCCTCGATCAGCTACAGAGTTGGGCATCTGTCCTCGGAGACCACATAGATAATTTGGATTTAAGCCCAGGTGAGTAAATTTGTTTTAGAAGTGATATTTACTTACCATATGTTGTGTTTTAGTAAAAAAATCGGAAGAAAACAAAAGTGGGCCTGGCCTCTGGGTTTATGTCATGAACCATGATAGCTAGACAGTTTAAATTTTCACAGGTGTTTTTCTATTGCCGATCTAACAACCAATACTAAAAACAATAAAATAAAACTTAATTGGGGCTCCCATACAACAGCCATTCTTTTTTTGGGATAATGGTATGGAACTCTTTGTGCTCGAGTCTGACTCGCACTTGCCCGTTTTTTTAAGTTGTCCAACAAGTAGTTTTCTTTAGTAAGCTATTTTTAAATAACCTAAATGCAAATTTATTTTATTTTATTTTATTTTATTCGGAAAGCAGACAGTGAAATATAGCATTATAATAACGTAACAAATAATTATAACTAAACACCATTTAAAAGCTTTCGCATATAAAAATTTATGATATAATCTAGGCTACTTTTGATCCCGATATTCCCACGGGATTGGGACTTACGCGGGTGAAACAACAATTAAACCTGTTTAAATGAATTTCTATTAATTTTTGTATGTAGCTAAAGCCTATTTTATTTACAAAAAAATATTTTCAAGGAAAAATAGTATTCAAAAATTTTCACTTGCGGCGAGGCTTGAACTCGCGTCTTTGGGTCAGTACCCCAACGTCTATTCCAACTAGACTACGCAAGTTAACGTCTCGTGCCGTGAAAACTTCCAATGCTATGTTCTCCTTTGATAAACAAAAACAATAAAAAACAAACAAACAATCAAAGGAGAATATAGCATTGGAAGTTTTCACGGCACGAGACGTGAACTACCGTAGTCTAGTTGGAATAGACGTTGGGGTACTGACCCAAAGACGCGAGTTCAAGCCTCGCCGCAAGTGAAAATTTTTGAATGCTATTTTTCCTTGAAAATATTTTTTTCTGTTTAAATGACTAATAAATTATGAATTTATGATGATTGTTAAATAAAGTAAAGTAGTCTGATTTCATTTTCTATGAAATCCTGATTGAATAACTTTAATTAATGTGAAATGGTAAGTAACATCATTTTAAATATTTTTAACCAACTTCAAAACAGAAGGTTTAGTTGTAGCACAGTGTAATACGTAGTTAGCCATACTCTCAAAAATTTACATACTCGCATTTGGTCATATTCGCGATTGGTCATTTAATAAGACAAAATGCAAATATGACTAACCGCGAGTATGACCAAATGCGTCGAACCCGTTACTACTTAGGTTTGTCCTGCAGAGTTATATAGTCAAAACAAACATGAGTTATCTAACTCTATTTGACCTTTTGAGTCATCGTCCATGTCTCGATGTCTAGGTGTTCTTAAACTGTAGAAGTGAACTGAGATTTGGCGTAAAGGCGAAAATAAGACATGCACCCTTTTTAGAGTCTTTTCCCCTACTCAAAGGGTAAAAATGAGACTGTTACCAACTCTTCTTGGGCAAAGCAGTTTACCCACCGCCCCGCGGATAATAGAAGTCCGGTTTCGCTACTCTCCCCCAGATCCCTTAGTCGCCTTTTACGACAACCATAATCAGTCCCGTTTTACTATTTGGGTACTGAACCCTAGAAACCAATCAAATATAGTAAGTAAGCTTCAGATATCGCAGCTGTGTGTTGAAGCCCTTATGGGGTTTTTTTTACACACGATAGATGAGCGATTGACCACTATCTCATAATGGTAAGAGATGATATGGTCTAAGATGGAACACGCTCATCTAGAAGAAGGAAGACGGCAGTGGAACAAGATCCGACCCGTCTTCCTTAGTGGCTGCACTGGCAAACGAATCGGAACATGGACTAGTCCACTAGACGCTACGATTTAGATTGGACCACACGCGCTACTCGTACCAAATAGCACCCATATTTCTGACAAACGACAACATAACTCATAATGCGATGACTCATTTACTACCTAGCTAGTGTATTCGACGCGGTGCATCCCGATTTACGACGCATGCAGACCTAATGAGATATGACGCATCTACTCTTTAAATAAATATCATTTGATAATCTATATATCTGTCGTATGATAATTAGATAAATAATTAAATATCTAATTATCCTACGACATATATAAAATTCAAAGGCCTGACTGATCTATATACGGCAGAGTCCAAACCGCTGGTCCTTGGAGGGTGTGTTCTTTGTGATATGTAAGCATCCAGTAAGAACTGGTTTTAGGAAAATCTCGCGGGATCGAGACTAACGAGGGTGAAACCGCGGGACACAGCTAACACATTGGTCTGGGTGTCCCTCTATGTATAATATGTATGTATTTACAAAAGAAAAATAAATATAAGTATTATATCCGTTGTCTAGTCGAGTACCTACTGCTGCAGAAATAACAGAAAGGGAGGGGCATGCATTTTAGTACGAGATCACTTGAATACAAAAGCTATAAATGAAGCAAAAAAATATTCAGTAATAGGAACTTTTGAATGCACAGCCATAGAGTTGGTAGATTTCAATATTATTGTGATTTGTATATATAGAGCTCCTAAATACAATGTTGCCAAAATTAACCTATTCATAGACTATTTAGACAAATTTTTAGACTGGATAAAGTAAAAAAAAAAAAAAAAAAAATATTTTATGCGGTGACCTGAACATTGACAGACTAGAAGATGATACCAAATCTAGAAAATTAGAAAACCTACTGAGCTCTTACAACCTCAAATTAGCCCTAAAACAACCTACCAGACTAAAAAGTAGAACATGCTTAGACAACTTTGCGTATAACAAACGTGGCTCCAAATGTGAAGTCATCGAATTGTCACTATCGGACCATACAGCCCAAATACTGCAATATCCAGTTAGAGGTATCTGTGCAGCTAGCTGCTGGTACGTGAAAAAGATAGATTACGCTGAGGCCAACATAAAGAAGTTTTACTCCTGCTTAGAACCGCTCTCGTTTTCTGAAGTTTACAGTGGTGAAACTCCTGATGACGCATTTAACAACTTCTATGACTTGTTCAAATTACTTTATGACCTCTGCTTTCCTGGCATAAAAGTTAAAATTTCTATCCGTCAAAAACCTCAATGGATCTCAAAGGGAATTAAAAGATGCTCTAGACTAAAAAGACAATTATTATGGAAGTACAGAACAACACTAAATGACGAATATAAAAAACAATTCAAGATCTATTCAAAAAGATTAAAGTCAATTATTAAGTTAACACAAAAATCACAAAACAACTTCTACATAAAAACTGCTGAAAATAAAACAAAAGCTACATGGAAGGTGATAAACAAAAATAAATCCAAGACACATCATGATGAAATACGAAATATAAAAATAGAAAACCGAATAATAAGTAATCCTAGTGAAATTGCCAATGAGTTTAACAAGTTCTTCATTGATGATTGCAGCACACAATCAATATATAATAGTAGCGTACAACTTACCTCAAAACGTTCCATAATAAATTCGTTCTATATGAACCCTACCAGCCCCGAAGACATATTACAAATAATAAAATCACTAAAGGATAGGGCTAGTACAGGTTATGATAATATATGTACGAAAATCATAAAACGAGTAGCTACGCTTATATCGCCAATCCTGAGCTACATCGTTAATTTGTGCATTGAGTGAGTATGGTATATTTCCTAAAAAACTAAAAACCACTGCAGTTATCCCAATTTTCAAAAAGAATGATAGAGACTTGAATGACGTTACTTGCTATAGGCCTATTGCACTCATTCCGATATTTAGTAAAATATTTGAAAAAGTTATTTATAATAATCTGATAACCTACCTAGAAAAATATAACCTATTAGCTGATGAACAAGCAGGATTCCGGAAAAATAAATCCATAAACACTGCAATCTATCCGTTTATCGAAAAAATTATGAACGGACTAGACAAAAAGAAAGCTGTATCCGCTCTCTACATGGACATGAGTAAAGCATTCGATAATGTAAACCATGAATTGCTGCTGCTTAAGCTATCATATATGGGGGTGCGTGGGCAACCACTACAACTTCTGAAATCCTACCTAAGTGACAGAACACAATATACAGAGATTACTAGAATAAGTTGTAAGACTAAAAATCAATGTAGATATAGATCCTCTTTAGCAGAAGTACATAAGGGTGTTCCGCAGGGTAGCATACTGGGACCATTACTCTTCATCATTTACATAAACGACTTCCCAGATGCTATTAAAGAACCCATGGTTCTTTTTGCCGACGACAGTACTGCTATATATATATCAGATAATCATAAAATTCACAATATTGACATAAATGAATCTCTTCCGAAGATTGTGGAGTGGCTAGAAAAAAATCAATTAAAGATAAATCTAAGTAAAACATCACTTATGACCTTCAGACACAAAAACGCCAGAATCATACCTGCAATAATACAGTACAATAACACCCATGTTGAAAACATCACAAGTACGAAGTTTTTAGGTTTACACATTGACTATGATCTAAGTTGGAAGACGCACGTAGAACATGTAACTAAGAAACTTAATCAGTTCTCCTACGCTTTATACATGCTGAGAAAGGTTGCAAATGAAGAGACTCTACTGACTGCTTATCACGCCCAGGCGGGATCTACGCTGAGGTATGGTGTTATATTTTGGGGTAATGCCACGAAAAGACATTGTTTTCAAATCACAGAAAAAATGTGTCAGATCCATTGCAAGTATAAAACCAACTGAAAGCTGTCAACCTTACTTTAAGAAATTCAAAATATTGACATTCCCTTCGTTATACATCTATGAAATTGCAATTTACGTAAAAATGAACTTACACAATTACAAAACGCTAATTGGTAACCGGCACAAAAATACGCTCAGTGCGACTCCTCATAGAACTGCGTTCTTTGGGAATAGTGTAGTCTGTATGGGACCTCTAATTTACAATAAGTTACCATCCAATGTTAAGGAACTAAATGACATCAATGCTTTTAAATGTAATCTAAAGAAATTTCTAATTGACAAGGTGTATTATACCATTAATGAGTTCTTGAATGATAAAACAATTAAATAACTTTGACATATCCCATACCATAATATTCTTGATATTATAAACCTAATATTTGACATATAAATTGTAACTTAAAACTTAATCTAATTATGTACCTACTTAACATTTGCACGCCTTTAAGGCAAGATAAAGAGAACTAAGAATTTTTTTGTAATACCTGTATATACCTTTATTTGCAAATAAATGATTGATTGATTGATTGATCTAGTCACCGTAACACAAGCTTAATAGCTTACCACGGGGCTAGATGGCGCTGTGTGTTGTTCACAGAATTTATTTATTCATTATTATAGGAAGTTAACGCTCCGACTTCCTTTACTCTGTGGCTACATATCGCGATGTTTTAGATTATCACGATGTAGCGAAGATGTGGCCAATGTCTTCGTCGTAGATCGAACACGAAGTATTTATCGCGACAACGCAACGAAAATCTTTCCGACCCTATGTAGCCATAGAAGGGAGAGCTTCTCTAAACGATAGGGTTAAATCCGTTGTGTGTTTAGGAAGAGATACCGGATAGACAACATTATAATTTAAAATATATTTTGAAGATACTGCACTGTTGTTAGAGTTGGAGACTATTAAATATGGTGACTTCTGTGGCGCTTTGGGCAAAACCCCTTGCGACTGCAACGCAGAAGCAGGTTCGATTTCCGCCGGGACAAGTATTTATGCGGATTAAATAAATGTTTCTTCCTGTTTCTGTATGTATTTACATAAAAAGTAATTTAATAATATGTTGTATATACATTATCTAGTACCTATCTATACTACAAACCTAGTTGCTCAGCTTAGATTGCGCTCCAGGCCTGAAATATTTATTTATTTAGCTAACGCTCCGACTTCTCTAAGGAAGAAATTCTATAGTATGAATGATAAGGTAAACCGCGGCGTCAAAGTCCGTTTCGTGTTGACGACGAGTTAGCGGATCAACAAAGGATATTGTTCACTTTCCCAGGGGCTCCAGACCCATATAGAAAATGCCCAAAAATAGTAGACGTGTCTGAACGGTTTTAGCACTATTCGATAGGCACATAATTGTAGTTATATCCTGTGAAAACTTTTAGTTTTTATTCACCCTGGATAATGAGCAATCTAACTATTTATATTGCTGAAATCGAACCAAAGAGGTCGGGTAAGCACGCGAACTTTCGAGTTTATTGTAATAGAAACTCCTTTATAGATTTATTTTGTCGTTTTGGTGCAATATGGAAGACGCAATGGCAGAGGCTTTAGTTCAGTTAAACTTTTAATTAGTACCATTTAGGATTCTAGGGTTAAAAAATGCTACAAATCGCATAAATTAACCTCAAAAATTAAAATGTATTTTTACAAATACATAACGTTCTGCTGACAGGACGCCAAAACTGGGTCCATGAATGGGCAATGGGCATCCTCTTTTATAAATTTATTTAGTTTTGAAGACACCACACTGGCTTATAGAGTTAGAGATCTTAAAATACTAAGTATGCTGCGCCCCGCAGTTTCACCCACGTAAGTCCCGATCCCACGGGAACTTCGAAAATCCTTTCATGACAATGAACACACTTTCCAAATTGTATGTCCCTCAATGTCCCACTTTATAGACAGACTAGCTGCATCCCGGGGTTTGGTTACACCCGCGTAAGTCCCGATCCCGTAGGAATATCGGGATCAAAAGTAGACTACGTTGTATATGGATAACGAGTACGTATTTTTCTCCCTCCTTCCTACAACCCGGTAACACGAACGTCAAGGAATCACGAAACTACGGAAGGTAGATGGTACCTACAACACCTACAATAGACTTAATCAACATGTCATCTCGACCCGTTAATCCACTAAGCATTCACGACGCAACTTAAACATTAGACGTTACCGTGAGCCCGTGAGCTGTGCCGTCAGCCAAACTTGAATCGAATGACGTAACGTACCTGACTCATCGTCGAAAAACAAACCCAAAGCTCGATCTAAGGTTCTGATTAAATTAGGTATTATATTAGAATGGAAAAATGTAGATGTTGTAATAGAATGAATGAATTGTAAGTTTATGCTACCGCGTGGATTGGTGGTCTCTTACTGCGATTATTTATCTACACTAATATTATAAAGAAGTAAGATTTGTATTTGTGTGTGTGTGTGTGTGTGACTGTTTGTTTGTAATTAAGGGCCCTATTCTGAAAAACTGAAAATCCATGTCGGGCGCATCGAAAATTGTTTATTATTTTATGACGGAATGTCGTAGAACTTTTTTTTGTGTACAGATTGTAGGCGACATTGTTTCCGATATTTTAGTGCAGTTTTCATACAAATATGTCGAAACGTATTGAAGCCTATCGACATTTTAGCCAGATCAGACATTTTTTGTCTAAAATTTGGATAGGCTTTGCACCAATAGGAGGTTCTTGTCTTAAAACTACACCAAATTGTAGGAAACAATGTCACCTACAATCTGTGCACAAAAAAAAGTTCTACGACATTCCGTCATGAAATAATCAACAATTTTCGATGAGCCCGACAGGGATTTTCAGTTTCAAGGTCATTGGCGTATATACTCCTCTTAATAAACTCAAAAACTACTGCACCGTTTTAAGCTACATTATCGAGGAGTAACATGCTACTTTTGATCCCGATATTCCCAAGGGATCGGGCCTTATGCGGGTAAAACCGCGGGATGCAGCTAGTAAATTATAAAATAAACATCCAAAAAAATAATCAATAAATTACAAAAGAGACGCAGAAAAATAGAAAATCTAAATTAACACATTTTTATCATTAATTAAACTTACAAATAAATTAATACATGAGTACAAAGGCCTGCCTTGTCGCTAAAAGCGATCTCTTCCAGGCCACATTTACAAAAAAATAAAAAACATAGTGTTCTCCTATTTTACAAAGAAGCCACTAAACACACTAAATACGAAATATTTGCGTGTAGTGTCTATCAGTAAAAACAAACAATAAATTAGACATAATAATTGCTAAAAATGTTTCCGAGGAAAACACAAGAAAGCCGGTATGATTCACAGATTGTCTAGTGGTAGGTACGAATGAATGAAAGTCCCACGCTCGAATATTTCAATGTCTAGATTCGTTTAATTAGACCGCTTAGAGTAACTGGATTCTTCGGACGGATTTTACAAAATACCTACTCATAAAGTAATTATTATTTCTCATTGTCGGCCAATTTTAAAGTTAGTTAAAGTTTTATATGCGTATTCAGTAGGTCTGAGAATCGGCTACTATCTATAATTTATAAGGCGTTTGCTGGGTCAGCTAGTCTTCTTTCTTCATTCTCGTGTCACAATGTTAGTTACCATACCCTCAAAAACGGTTTGACTGATTTTTATGAAATTTTATGTGCATATTCAGTAGGTCTGAGAATAGGCTACTATCTATTTTTCATACCCTAAGTAATAAGGGTTGTCCACTCCTAACATTTTTGCGGGTTTGGAACTTACGCGGATAAAACTGCAGGGGGCAACTAGTCTACACTAATATTATAAAGAGGAAAAATTTGGATTTGTGTGTGTGTGTGTGTGTTGTATGTATGTTTGTAATAAATAATCTCAAAAATTACTGTGCCGATTTCAAAAATTCTTTTACGATTAGAAAGCTACGTTTACCCTGAGTAACATAGACTATTTTTGATCCCGATATTCCCACTGGATCGGGACTTACGCGGGTAAAACCGCGGGACGCAGCTAGTAATGTTATAAAGAGGAAAGATTTGTTTGTAACGAATAGGCTGCGAAACTACTGGACCGATTTCAATTTTTTTTCACCAATAGAAAGCTACATTATCGAAGAGTAACGTAGGTTACTTGTGGACTTACGCGGGACACAGCTAGTTCTTTACAGAAATTGGTGTCGGCATAATACCTACTTTGACAAGCCCCGCCGTCTTTGCACGGTATTGTAATCCTCCCTACTGATATTATAAAAGTGAAAGTTTTTGAATAAGTATATGTTTCTTTGTTGCTCCTTCACGCAAAAACCGCTGAACCGATTGAGATGAAACTCGGTATGTAGATAGCTGAAAACCAGGAATAACACATAGGGTACCTACTTTTTGTCCCGACATTCCCACGGGATCAGGACCGCAGGGTGCAGCTAGTACCAACTTATAACGGTTCTGAAGTCCTTTGAAGGATAATTTCGTTCGTATTTCGTGGCAAGTTCGTGGACACATACGAACAAAATAATCACAGCTACACCGGCCTACGTATCGGAACACACATGAGTCTGGTTGGCAAAGGCAAGCCGAAGCATTACACAAAGTAACCTTAATTTTTAGGGTTCCGTAGCCAACTGGCAAAAAACGGAACCCTTATAGATTCGTAATGTCTGTCTGTCCGTCTGTCCGTCCGTCCGTATGTCACAGCCACTTTTCTCCAAAACTATAAGAGCTATGCTGCTGAAACTTGGTAAGTAGATGTATTCTGTGAACCGCATTACGATTAAAAAACAAAAATAGAAAAAAATAATGAATTTTTGGGGTTCCCCATACTAAGAAGAACTGAAACTCAAAATTTGTTTTTTCATCAAACCTATACATGTAGGGTATCTATGGATAGGTCTTCAAAAATGATATTAAGGTTTCTAACATCATTTTCTAAACTGGACAGTTTGCGCGAGACACTTCCAAAGTGGTAAAATGTTGGTCCCCCCCCCCCCCCTGTACTTCTAAAATAATGGAATGATAAAACTAAAAAGTATATGATATCATTACTATGCAAACTTCCAACGAAAATTGGTTTGAACGAGTTCTAGTAAGTAGTTTTTTATAAAACGTCATAAATCGTAAACCGCAATTTACCTTTCAAAACAAAATCTGTTGTATAGATAATGGTACGGAACCCTTCGTGCGCGAGTCCGACTCGCACTTGGCCGGTTTTTTTTCCCGGATCTTATTCTCAGTGTCCTCGGGACCAAGATAATTGTAATAATATAGCAAACGACAGAGAATAAAAAATAACAATACGCGAATAAGACCCGGGAAAAATGTAAATAAGAGTAACCTAAATGGTTTGATCTTAAAACTAAACATAATTTTATGCATAATTAATTTTAAAGTGGCTGTAATTTCACCGTCAAATGCTTTAATATAATTTAGGCACTTACTTAAAATAAGAGCGGACAGAAAGACAGAATCACCGAGCAGAAAATTTCGGTCGTTCAAACTGTTATTACAGCTAATGGTGCACTATTAATTTGCTAATCATCAACTTGGTCAATTTAACTGCGCTCGCGCCGCCTCCGACGGTCCACGCGTCTGTTTCGTACGCCATTTCTCTTAGGTAGATAATTTTTAGATCGTAAAAATATTAATCGTATCAAATGGAAGAGCAAAGCCTTTTGTGATAATAATATGCCAATTAATTAACGATACAACACTTAGCTTCCAAAACGATTCTAAAACATAGTGTTATGCAAGCAGCCCTTAGGATGACTTCCATAACTATTTCTAAACATGTTTAATCTCCGTTTAAACGTGATTCCTAATCACTGTCAAAATATTTAAAAAAATCAAAGTGTGACAACATGTAGTATCCGTAGTATATTTTTGCAAAGTGATTACTATCAATCTAGTTTTCCGTAAGTAGCTTAATTTTGATGAGACTCCCAACAATTTCCTTTACGAAACTCTCGATTGTGGTAGATAAGATAACAGAGGTAGGTTATGTACTACTACTTTTGAGCGTAGGACCGGGATAACGTACCACGCAATTTGTAGGACAATATGACTGTTAAATTATATAAATACTGCATACATAACCAAAGACTTCATTTAGTAAATAGATAACTGAACTAGCACGTAAAATACCTAGTTCCGTGACCTAGTATCGGAGTGCATCTAATCACTTACGTGCTAAAACTTGTAATGAATCATGCATGAGGAATCGAGCACCGTTATTTAGAGAACACTGCGACTCACACCACCTGTTAAAACTTTACTATTTCGACTACGGATTACCATGTTTTCAGTGCAGTTCCCGCGTTCCCGCCACCTGCGTCGTGCGTCCTTTTGGATCGAATATTTGTATGATGGATGATTGATGATCTGTAAATATTTAATTGTGGTTTGAGTTTTGCTTACCCACGACGACGCAGGCGGTTCGAAACGTGTGTATGCCTTCGCATCTTTTTTAAGAAACACGTGGACCGATTTTGATATATTTTTTTGCGTTGGATAGGTCTCATTTTGAAGCATGTTTTTAGCAAAATTTAAACGCTATGGTAAACATGATCAAATACCGGTGTCGGTCCGCAGTTTCACCCGCATAACTTATCGATCTCGTAAGAACATCATTTCGATGATACGCCTGTAACCGTTTTGGGACCGGGACTTGAGGGACACAGCTAGTATTTCGATATGAAATCATTGTCCTTTCTTTACAGAACAAAGACAACAAAGTAAAAAGCAGCAGGCACAGAAATGGCAGAGGTATACGGAACCGGGTGACGAGCTGGAGCCGACAGCCTCGTCGCCCATGAAGCGATCCTCACGGAACCTGTCTGACGACCTAGACGCAGGCGACGACGACGACAGTCCGCTGCCGGAGGCCGTGCTCACCACCAACCTCGGTCTCGATATCGTCGTTGTTGTCACTAAGGTAACTCCATGAAGCGATCCTCACGGAACCTGTCTGACGACCTAGACGCAGGCGACGACGACGACAGTCCGCTGCCGGAGGCCGTGCTCACCACCAACCTCGGTCTCGATATCGTCGTTGTTGTCACTAAGGTAACGCCATGAAGCGATCCTCACGAAACCTGTCTGACGACCGTTTGGACCTATTTTTTGTCACTAAGGTAACTTCATGAATGAATATACTCTTTGTGTAAGTACTTCTAAAACCACTTTGGCGCGACATAGTGCGCTATTCGTTCACTTTTTAGGAAGTTACATTACAGGTAGAGAGCTCGGGTAAAAATTCGCGGTATCGGCAGTCAATTGGTTCTATAATTGTTTTGGTACCCAATGCTTTAATTTATCTATTTTAAGATATATTAACGTTACCCTGCGTCATCATCATGCAACTGGTGGTTTACGTGAGAAGCAATCCGGCGGAGTTCGATAAAAACTGTGATAAGCACTCATACAACACTTTGAACGCTGGAAAGCAGAAGACGTTTACAGAAGACGAATACAAAAGACGTTATCTATGTCGCCAAAGTTGTCTCATGTCATGTCATGGGTCTCATTGTGTACAATAAATTGCCAATAGATATTACTTATGCCTAGATATAACAACCAGAATCAACTCTTTTAAAAATAAGCTAAAAGTATGGTTTAACGGCCATTTCTTCTATAGTGTGGAAGAACTCCTTAGTCATGATCATGAATTACCCTGTGACTTTATTTATTAATTAATTGACATTCTATTTTGACTTATTTGACATTTTTAATTAAGTGACACTATAATTCAATTAATTTCTTATGATATCAATTTAGTACTAATTTAATTCAATTTATTATAATCATTACAGTGCATCTAATCAATGTATTAAATTATGTTTTTTATTGTATTTGAACATGTAACTGACAGCCATGACTAAATATTTGTATCTTCTCTCCCCCCAGACCGACTACATGAGCACGCTGGAGAAGGAGAACGACTACCGCGACGAGCACCTGGACTTCATCCAGCAGTGGGTGCGGCGCTTCTGTCTGCAGTACGGCGCCGCGCTGTTCTACACCAGCGCCAAGGAGGACAAGAACTGCGACCTGCTGTACAAGTACCTCACGCACAGGATATACCAGCTGCCCTTCCGCACGCCCGCGCTCATTGTCGAGAAGGATGCTGTGCTTATGTTTGTATTACTTAACCTATACTTAGACTAGCTGCGCCACCCTAGGCCCCGGAACTGCGGGAATATCGAGATAAGTAGCCTATGTGTTATACTAAGTTTTATCGCAGTCGGTTCTGTAGTTTCTGCGTGAAGAAATAACAAAGTCATGAACGTACATACATCCGTGCAAACATTCGCGTTTTCGCGTTTATAATAATAGGATACTGACTGACTGAATTTATAATGGTTCGACTGACTGACTGAATGACATTGACTGAATATATAATGTTTAACTTTACAGTTAACTCATTTTTGTCGTTGTGTTTTGTCGACCCTAAGACGCGAGTTCAAGCCTCGCCGCAAGTGAAAAATTTTGATTGCGTATTTTCTTTTAAAAAAAATCTAGAAAAATTAGCCTTGAGCTAAAAACAAAAAATAAGAAATATTTAATATTAATTATTTTAATTTTTCAAAACTATATTTTGGATGTTTTCCAGACCTATGGGATGGGACAGCATGAAGAAGATTAGTATATTATATGAAAACATGCAGTCGTGTAAACCTGATGATTACTTTAGGGATATCATTGTGCAACCTGCTGTCAGAAAGGTAAGCAGTTTTCACTCGAAATGTAAATTGTCAAACTCTTATATATCAATGATATATGCAAAAAGAAAATGCACCAAGTTTTTGACGTGTCAAAGGAGCCTGAAGAAATGATTATTAATCATTAATCCAAAAAGACGACCGCAGCTAGGCAATGAGAACTATCTTCTAGTCTGCTCTTATTGTCTCTTCATCTGTACAATGCAGGATCATACTGGGCCGATTAAGTGGATACTGTATTAAATTGCTTATTATAAAAATAATGGGGAACGCGGAATTGATGCGATACGAAAAATCAAATGAAAATAATTTAATTTACACCCTTACTTATAAATTATGTAGCGTTTGTCTTTTACTGTGACATGAAGTTTCAAAATTAACAGACAGAGACAAACGATACATAAACTTAGTCATCGTTTATAAGTAATAAGTTAAATGTATAATATTCTAAGTATTTTTTGTACCGGTATTTACACGTTGATCCGGTGAGCATGACGATCCGGCTCGAAGGACCACAAATGCAATGGTCCTTCGAGCCGGATCTTGCTGCAACGTGCAACGAGTGTGGTACGGTTGCAGAGCGGCGGCGCGCGCGAGGCGGAGGTGCAGGCGGAGGACGAGCAGGCGTTCCTGCAGCGGCAGCTGGCCGCGCTGCAGGCGAGTTACTTACTTTCATAATAGTAAAATAATAATAACCATGTAAACGTTATTTCTTAGTGTTAATCCACACTTAGGAAATACTGCTATGTTGAAAAAATGCTTTTAAAAACTTTAGTACCCGCCGGGATTCGAACCCGCGGCTATTGGTATTCTGAACCAACGCGTTTGACCGCTTCGCCGCGGGTAGTGGGTACTAAAGTTTTTGAAAGCATTTTTTCAAAAAAGCAGTAACAATTACCATTTATTTCAGGCAACCAAGGCCCATAAATACATACATTATAGACAAACATACATATTTTATAGTAATTCAAATCTTATTATGTTAATAATAGCTTAAGACTATGTTGTGGCACTTCCATAACACTACGCTATACAATATGGTATCCTTTGTGGTATTTGTCCGCGAAGCAGGTAGCACTAAGGGACTCGCACCACAAACGCCTTGAAATTCAATATATCAAGGGTCCCAAAACTTATTTTGTCTACTGCCCACTTTGAGAATAAATTATCTTTTAGCGCCCCCTTTTTTCAACTGCCTACTTAAAAGCCTACCTTTTGATACAGGAAGGCACAAATCGAGTTATTCAACAATAACTTTATTCAATAAAACAGGATAGTAATATGAACTGCACGGAGATAAATATGGAACTGAAGTAATTTGAGTAATCTCCTAATGAATAAAAAAAAATCCCTTAAGAGGAACGCTAAAAGGTCTGACCGTTCCCCTTTAGGCCTGCAGCGCACACGAGGGGCGTTATCGCTCACTTTGGAAACCCCTGCTTTATATCGTCTTAAGAGGAATTACAACGCGAACGACCTTGAAACTGAAAATCCCTGTCGATCTCATCGAAAATTGTTGATTATTTCATGACGGAATGTCGTAGAACTTTTTTTTCTGTACAGATTGTAGGTGACATTGTTTCCTACATTTTGGTGTAGTTTTAAGACAATAACCTCCTATTGGTGCAAAGCCTTTTAGCCAAATCAGACAAAAAATGTCTGATTTGGCTAAAATGTCGATAGGCTTCAATACGTTTCGACATATTTGTATGGAAACTGCACTAAAATATCGGAAACAATGTCGCCTACAATCTGTGCACAAAAAAAAGTTCTACGACATTCCGTCACGAAATAATCAACAATTTTCGATGCGCCCGACATGGATTTTGAGTTTAGCAGGTATAGAGCCCTTAAGTAGAAAAGTATACGTAAACCCCTGTACGGTTTTTGATCCAAACACCGGAACCAAACAGTAGCGTTTGGAGTCACGATTGGTATAACTGATCCCGGACGGTTGCTTCTAGAAGTGGACTGACGGTACAGCGAACCGCTCCATTTATGCCTAAATATTGGTCATAGTTGGAGACTATCCTACACTAATATTATAAAGAGGAAAGATTTATATTTGTGTGTGTGTGTGTGTTTTTTTTTATGACTAAACTCAAAAACTACTGGACCGATTTCAAAAATTCTTTCACCATTAGAAAGCTACATTCACCCTGAGTAAGGTATGAGGCCCCGCTGCAGTCTAGTATGTTTTTGTCTACTTATATTATTGGAATTGATATGGTGTACAATAAAGAATGAATGATTCCAGGCCGGCGCGCCCGTGCCGCGGTCGCAGAGCCCGCTGGTGCCGCCCACGCAGCGACCGATGCAGGTACGCTACCCTATCATACAATAACTACTTCTTCTACTTTTCTTCCTCTAATATGACGCTAATACATATTCCCCCCTCCTACAGCTGGACAACAAGATCGGCATGAGCCCCGGCACGCCGGGCAACGAGGGCGTCCTCGCCAACTTCTTCAACTCGCTCCTATACAAGAAGACGGGCAGCCCGGCCGGCGCACGCGACGTGACCGCGCCGCCCCACCGCCGCCACCGCCGCCGCCGCCAGGTAACACATCGCTAGCTATACGTGTGTAGTACAAGTAGACGGGCAGCCCGGCCGCCGCCGCCAGGTAACACATCGCTAGCTATACGTGTGTAGTACAAGTAGACGGGCAGCCCGGCCGGCGCGCGCGACGTGACCGCGCCGCCCACCGCCGCCACCG
>OY292397.1:29811418-29945224 GCA_958496205.1 Idaea biselata | reverse complement strand
TACATGCCTCTCATCATATCCTTAACAACGCGAGTACAATGTGCTTGTGGTTGCAGGTCGGACGCGGCGGCGGAGCTGGACCGGCTCACGCGCGCCAAGCGACACCCGCCCATCGATCTCAACTCCACGGACTGCTAGCTACAGGTAACACACCGGGTTACATACACCGTCTTACATATATACCGTGTTACATTTAGACCGTAAAATATACTCCATGTTACACATATGTAGGTCATGTTGCATATAGAAAGACCATGTCACATACGCCTTGTTACACATAGACTCGTGCTATGCATATACCGTGTTACACTTAGACCTTGTCACATACGCCGAGTTAAACATATATTGTGATATACATACACCGTGTTACACATAAACCGTGTTACAAATAGATCGTGTTACACATAGCGTGTTATACATACACCGTGTTACACAATATAAACTGTGTTATACAGTGGTGGTCATATAATTAAGAACGCTGATATAAAGGGAATATTTTTTTAACTAAGACGCAAAACTAATTGCAGGCATTATTTTTTATTGTTCTCGGTATCGTAAAACTTTTCCATAATACCACCTTATTCATTGATACACATGATTAGCTAAAAATAAATACACAAACTTTTTACACTACTTCTAAACATAGTACTCCTATTTACTGGCTGGCCACGTAATTAAGAACGCTCAATAGTTTATACGTTTATTCAAATTTAATTAGAGAAAAATCAGTCGATTTGTTACTGTTTGTATAATTTTGGAGCCATTTAGTGCTGTAAAAGGTAAAAGTTATTGTTTCTTATGAAAAGACAATGGAAAAAATAAAAGTTGTGATAAATCTACAAGGGAAGTAATAATAAAAGTACGCCAGAAGAATTTGGTCAAACAAAAAGATAGCCGACCATCTGCATTGTGCAAAAACGATGGTTTTCCACAATGTAAACCATTTTGCTACGTATCAAACTACTTCGAAGGTTCCGCGTGTACCTAAACAGTGAAAAACAACTCCTCGAGATGACCGAAACATCGTTCGCATGGCAAAACAAAATCCATCTAAAGGGTCCAATGAGCTGAGAAAATAATATTTAGGTGAAAACAACCCTTCAGCAATCTCATCACGCACTATTGGAAGACGTTTGATAGAAGAAATATTGCACGGAAGGATAGCAAGAAAGGTACCCATGTTGAAACTTTTCCACAGGCAAGTCCAGCTGACGTTAGCGAGAAAGTATGAAAACTGGACTGTGCGACATTGGTAAAATGTACTTTTTTCTGACGAGACGAAAATAAACAGAGTATGTTTCGATGGAAAATGATATGTTCGACGTCCCACGAATACAGCATTCGTACCTAACTACACGAAAGTTACATTAAAGCGCGGTGGTGGAATGTGAAAATTTGGGGATGGTTTTTTGGACATGGTGTTGGACCTGTAAAGTTGTTAGAAGGTAACATGGATCAGTTCTAATACAAAAATATACTGGAAGAAATAAAGTTATCTTACGCTGAAGACGTTCTACCGGTTATTTGAACATTCCAGCATCACAATGATCCAAAGCACACTGCACGCACCATAAAGGAATTTCTTACAGCGAAATCAGTTTCTGTCTTAAATTGGCCAGCCAACAGCCCAGATCTAAATCCAATAGAGAATCTGTGGCTCGAAGTGAAGACAAAGGTTTTCAATACAAAGTGTGAAAATTTATGAGAGCTATCGAGCTGTATGACGTTTTCGTAGAAGAATGGAACTCTATTTCGCTTGCGAAATATCAAAAATTAATATAGTTAATGCCTCGCCGGTGTAAAGCAGTAATTAAAAGCTGTGGATATGCTATTAACTATAAATGTTAGTCAAAAACGTATTAAATTGATTTTTAAATTTTCTGCGCTACATATTATATTGTAATTTTTTAAATGTAAGTGTCATACAAAACATTTCCCGAGCAGTTTAATAAATCGTTCTTAATTATTTGTCCAGCTTCAGTACTGTTTGAATGTGTTACTTTGGTAAAATCAATATAATGTGAAAAAAATAGTTAGCGATTTCATTATAATGTTCCTAAGCCACGTTGCTCTATTAATGTGGCTATTTTATAACATAACTAGATGCTTCTCAGAAGGTACACATCTCTGTGGGTGGCACGATTTATATAAAAACTTCTAGAAATTCAAATCGTTCTTAATTATATGACCACAACTGTTTATAGATCGTGTTACACATAGATCGTGTTACACATAGATCGTGTTACACATAGACCGTGTTACATAAAGACTCTTGTTACACATAGACCGTGTCACATACGCAGAGTTACACATAGATCGTGTTACACATAGCGTGTTATACATACACCGTGTCACACAATATAGAATGTGTTACACATAGATCGTGTTATACATACACCGTGTTATGTTACACATAAACGGTGTAAAACCATCTTATAATGTACCTATGTAGTTTATGAAGCACCACAAATGTCGTCTCATTATTTTGTTCTGATATTTGTTGCAAATTGTTCAATGCCTGCCTAACAAAGGTTGATATTTCAATGATTGTATCAACTTCCAGGTGTCGAAAGCTACATAAAAGTGCGCGGGCGTGACGTCACAGCGAGCCGCGGGCCGCGGGGCTCCGCATAGCCACAGCCACGGTATTACGGCACAAACTGGGATTCTTAAATATTAACTTTACCCTATATATTCCTAAGGAGAAATCCATCCGTAACGGGGTTGATCGCGTGGCCCTTGCTTGCTTGGCAAGTGCGATAACCATTACGCCACACGGGAACATTTATACCAAGTTTACTCTTATTCTACCAATCAAAAAAAAAAGTATAATTTCCATCTGTCAAAATAGCTAGTTCAGAGCAGGTGTTCTTTCCACTAGACTCGGTTATTCTATGCCTAGAGCACGAAAAAACAATATAGGTATTTTTTTTTCTCAAAAAATCTAGTTTTCAACAAAACTGTACTTACTTTTACTAGAATAATGAGTAGGTATGACAAAACACACCTCGATCTATTCGTGATCGCTGTAGAGTCCTCAAAAAGCCAGTCTAATAAAACACAACATAATAAAAGCGACCCGATTGTAGTCGAAAAATGAGTTGAATTTCAGTCTAGATTTACATAAAATTAACTTTATGTCAAAGATTTTCAAAATATTATACTTGATAATAGATTTTTCTTCTGTTTTCGCGATATTAAAGACCTCGAAACGTAGGGTGTTGATAAAATGTTTAATATTATAAAAACAAAGCGATTAAACTCGAAAAAATGAGTTTTTTTTTTATATTTGTAATATTCTAGAATCCCAGTGAAGGCCATTTTTGGTGAAACGTACACGGTAACCCAACATATTACACGGTTCATACAACTTTTTAAAAATGAATCTTATCATTGAGAGAATAGGGCGATTTCGTATGCAAAATATAAATAAATATTTTTCAAAAAACATTCAGCAATTATAATAGCTTATGCGATGTTAAAATGGCAGCTTTAGTGAATTAGCGTGCAAAATATACGTTTTTTTTAACTAAATTGGAGATAACTGTCGCAGTAGATAGCTTAATTAGCTGTTCAACTAACAGCCTAGTATTTCAGCCAATCAATCGAACAGCTAGGCAAATGACTTAGAAACGTTTAATTATTTCTAAATACCTTGCGCTCACTTCGCTCATGCGTCCTAACCTAACCTAACCTATTCGTGTAGGTTATGTGACACAAAAGCACTTCTAATAGATGGATGCGGACTCCTAGTAAATCTTAGACTAGGCAGTTAATTGAACGCCCAATTAAGCTATAATAAAGAAGAAGCCCTCATGCTCTTATTTCGATTTAAAAAATCGATTAACTTAATAAATCAAAACTGCATTGTATTATAGTATTCATTTTTCATACTTATACATCTATTATGTTGTTCCACGGGTCTAAGTATCGAATATTCGAAATATGATAATCGATTTTAGTTTCGATGTAGCTTCCTGTCGATTTACTCCCTTACTTATAAACGATGACTCACTTTAAATAACGTTTGTCTTTTAGTGTGACATGAAGTTTCAAAGTTAACAGACAGAGACAAACGTTACATAAACTTAATCGTCGTTTATAAGTAAGGGTGTTAGTCGAAAGATCCGTGTTTTTACTAAACTGAAAACAAATCAAATGAGATTATTAAAATTTGTGATCTTCAATGAAGACTGTGTGCAAAGTACGGAGAGACGTTAGCACAATGAAGTCACTACTATGTACAAACAGACAGATTATTTGTTTAGTTAAATGAAAATGATTTGGGGGATGATGTTTATTTTGTCTACCGCCCACTTTGAGGATAAATCATTTATTAGCACCCCCCCCCCTTTTTCACCTACTTAAAAACCACTATAACTTTAAATAAAATTAATTATTGTAAGCTATATTAGCGGAGATTAAACTACTTTCATTTCGAAACGGAGCGACCGATTGACATGATTTTCATTTTATTTATTCAATAAAACAGAACAGATATGAGAACTACACGGAGAGAAATATCGAACCGAGTTAGTTTGAGCTATTTCTTGATTAATACTAGTTGATGTTCATATGTTGTAGTCGAGAGTCGAGAGCTCAGTCGGTGTCTACTTAATAATATACGGTGTGCAACGAGAGAAAATTCTACTATAGCCTTCATGCGATATCGACTATGTTGCAATAGTCAGTCTTTGTAACTATGTCTACTGTAACATAGTCGAAACGTATTTATGTCCCCAAATCATTTTCATATTTAAACTTATATTATTTACGTGTTATGTATGTTATCAACAATATTAGTATTTCGCTTAATTTCATTTGAATTAGTAATCTGAGCAAATTGCTTTTACGTCTATGTAAAATTGTAATAATTTTGCTCTTAATTTTGAGATCAGTCAACTACTTTATTTACTAAAATCGTATGAATTCATTTTGATTGGACGCCATTTAAATTGACCTGTCTGAAGTTAGCGTTTGTAAGTACATAGTAGAATTTATAATGGCTGGGGCAACATTAGCGGGCTACGGCAAATATTCGTGTTTAGGGATGTATGTAGCCGGGTACTATCGGGGCGCTGTCGGTAACCTGGGGCGAATCGAAGGGATTTGTCGCTTGGGTGGCTACACCTGCGTCAATTCAATTAAAAAAAAAAGCTTATGTAATCTGTCTGCCCCAACAATGTAGCTATCTTTTGGTGATAGGTTGTTTAAAATCGAATTAATAAAGTATAGAAATATCTCAGTAAGCGCGATTCGTTTCAACTTCGGGCGGGTCAACGTAAAACGTTAAACTAGAACTAAGTTTGATCCATGTACAGTTTTCACTCGTTGCACACGTTCATCGTCCGAGCGATGTTCCCGGTTGCATCCCGGGTCTGTTAAGGCGTGGGAGGGGTGCAGAGATTATTTGACTCTGTCTCTTATTCATGGGTGTTGTGCTGCGCATTATTGCTTTCGATAAGCGGTATCGATATTGCAACATGCTCACCGTACTATTATTTTGACCGGTGTGCAGCGAGTGAAAAATTTGTACTTTTATAATTATTATGACTGTCAAAAATTATATTACGTCAAAAGTCGCGAAATAGAAAGAGATAGCAATACATTTTCGTCTCAGACGTTTGGATCAAATATATTTCTCTCTGTAGTCGACTGTAACAATGACCTTTATTGTAATGTTCAATACCCGAATTAATTTATTTCGTTTTTTACATTAATTTACCTATATGTAATTTAAACTAAGTTAAAGCTGATTTACACGGGAACAGTGGCTTGACCCAGTGACACAGCGGCTTGACCCAGTGACACAGCGGCTTGACCCAGTTTCGAAATAAATTAGACCAACCCAGTGACTGCGTTCGAAAATTGTAAAAGCATTGACTTATGCCATTGGTGCCGTATAAAACAGTGCACATATTCTACAACTAAAATGCCTCAACTATGCCTCAGTTCTTTTTTTTTTCCGAAAACGGTTCAGCAATTGTTGGTAATTTTCCTCTAAATCACTAGTACATCAAAAGCTTTAGCAAAACTTTGCATAATTTCCAGAAAATTTCTCTAGCGCTGGGAATTTAGAATACCAGTCACTGGATTGGGTTGGCACTGGGAATTTTCGATACCAGTCACTGGGCTGGGTAAGCGCTGGGAATTTTCGATACCAGGCACTGGGTTGAGTTGACACTGGGTCTAGACACTGGCTCCGTGTAAAACAGCTCTTAAGTAGAGATTGGATACAGTACTGTTGAGGTGCAATATCGAACATTCCAAACCTGGTTTGGTGCTTGTAATTAAAACGTTTTACTTAAGTTTTGTGTTTCATTTCAAAACACCTTTATTTTGCACTTTAGCTAGCGATTTTAACCATCCAAAGCGATTTTTCTTCTGTTTTCGCGATTAAGGATTGAAAAATTAAGCTCATAATCGCGTTGGTTTTAGTATTTCAAAGATTTTTACAATTCCCTACGATTCGAAGTCTTTACATATCTCGTGCTCTCGGGTTAATAAAATTCTTAAAATAATAAAGCGATTAGAACCGGATTTTTTTTTTTATTTCAATCCAAAGCTAATTTCACACTAGTATTTTTAATATCACAGTTTATTGTGAAGTTTGTTTATATCCATCGTTAGCTAAATGTTTAATAAGGGGTTTGCTTAAAATTATGCTTTATAAATCTCAATTGTTTTTAACTCTTATGATGAAGAAACTGGTCGTTATGTGCGATTTAGTAAAAACGTATAAAAACTATCACTGCAGTAATTATTAACCTTTCTAAATATTATTTCTTTTGGGGGTAACTTGCCTTTAGCTCTCTTTTTTAATAGTAAAGGTCGTGTTACAGTTGTTGTCATAGTAAGTACTTAAACGCACTAAGAGCTGATTTTCAATCTACAGATAAAAGATATGTGTCAAATAAAATATAAACACAACCAAATTTAAAAGCCTTCGTAACTTTTATTTCTTTTTAGAAGATTGATGGCTGAATACAGAAACGCTACTCAAAATTTAACAATTAAGCGGCTCATAAAACTCAAAAATTATCATACAAACTTTAAAAATTTAGAAGCTGGTCAATTCGATCTGTCTATAACTAATCCCGCGGTCACCCACCCGTTGCTCAGATTTGGTCAAGACACTCACTGGCCTACCAATTGCCTAAATTATTAGGCCGCTGAGGACAGGAAGTCGTGGAGGAGCATGGAGCACCAAGTGATCGACAATTCATCCTAGACACGACCTTCACCAATTTTTTTTATTTTTTTATTTCGGTCTGAGACCGATATGGCCAATTTGGAATAGCCAGGGTCAAGTTTTAGAATATTTAAGTTTCTTCTTATTATAGTTTTAACGTCGTACATCTTGTACATCTTGCCATTATCAAGTATTTTGCATGAAATTAGCCCGATCGGGCCTCTATTTTCAAGTCAGGGGCTATGGTAAAGCGGTGGCAACTTTACTATAACCTTCAAGGACCTTCGGCGCGAACGACGGAAAGTCCATGTTTAACACTCAATTTTGTTTTTACTACACTTGTGCACATTCACAGAACTGAATTGAATAAGATTCCACCAAAATTACACAATTTAACCGAGTTTACAACATAGTTTAACGAAAATAAAATTGGAGCACGACATGTTGTCTCCGCTTTCCCGCCGAAAGTCCACCAATGAAGATGACGACTCAAAGAGATAACTAATTCCGGACGGCGCTCTTGGGAGTGGCCTGATGGTACAGCAGACCCCGCCCGGAATGCCTTGAGGCTATTGAGTGTGGACGCTATAGCATACATAAATTCTTAGTTCAGTTGTATCAGGGGTTGCTCAATCATTTTAGCACACCTCAAATTTTAAGTGGCGTTTCTGTATTCGGTTGAAGACATTTTTATTCGGTGTTACATTTTATTGGAGATATTTTTATCTAGACATTGAAATATTAGCCCTAAATGAATACTAGAAGTAATATAAAAGTAGCAAGAGCATAGCTTTCTTTAAGTAATTTATTTCGATGCGAAAATATGGAAGTTATTGTAACTTAATGTTAGCTTAGTTATTCGTAATTTATGGTCATTTTGGCAGACTTATGTAAGACATACCAACTTACATTCATTTTCATAATTTATTGCACTTATTAATAAGCTCAGAACGGCGTAAATAGTATTACCAATCATTGCTGAACAACTGTTTTTGAATTGAAACTGTAAAATTGAAAAGGCCTCAGGCATAGGTTTGCCGGCTTTTTACAGTCATGTCCGGCCAAATATATACAAGTCCGGCCTGTCCGGCTTTTGTTAGACTTTTGATCAACCCTGCCAGTCAAGCGGACACGCATAAAGTTTCGTACAAACTCAGGCGAATTCACTCGTGTCGATCGATTAACGCTTGTTGGTTAAGGTAAATTTTGAGTAGTAGGTACTCTTTGTATGTACCTAATTCATAAAATTAGGTACCTACCGATGTTTTTTATATGCAAATGGGCCGCAACGTGACATGCGTTGTGCGCGGCCTATTTGCCACAGATAGGAGAAGAAAAAAACAATGTGTCAGGCTTTTAGGGCAAAATGTCCGGCTAAATATTTATTTGTGTCAGGCTTTTTAATTTTTGGGCCTGGCAACCCTACTCAGGCATGTTTTGATAGAAAAAAAGTCTCAATGATCAATTTGTAGGCGCTAAGCGCTGATTGGTTTATTTTGTAGTCACGGTTAACCATAACCGTGCGGTTATTGGCTGTTTGTAATATCGCCCACATAACGGTATTTATATTCAATATGATTCAATGACTTATCGTATGTTACAAATATTATTTTAAAACGGGATATTTACCATGTGGACAGCCAGTCTTAGAACAACCATGTCACAATGTGTCTCGTGAAGAAGCCAGTTGCAATTATTGGCGAAGTATCGAGCTCCGTAAAAACAAATTAAAACATGTTCCTAAATACCTCGTTTTTAAGTAACCATGTTATCGTAAGTTTGCCAAAATATAAAGCTAGGACCACATTAGATTCAATGTGTCACGCATGCCTGTTCATACATGTCGTAGCGCATAAGATATGCGCTTCGACATGTTTGAACAGGCATGCTACTCCATACATTTCGAAACATCCGATCCTAGACGTTTTGTTGGCCTAATGTACTCCTAGCTTTACCGTCGTTTTATAATACCTCTTGTAAATAAAAACGCGTGTTTTGATACGAGATATTTGTACGGAAAAGTTGAGGATGAAGTAGTGTGGAAATATTTTTATATCGGGGTTACTGTTAGGTGGCTAAAATGCATAATTACTATAATGTTTAAGATGATTCGCTCTACAGTGATACGAGCAGAAAGCGACAAACTAGGCTCTTGTATTATACTTACGTATTTAAATAAAATATATCACTATAAGCTTTTATAATATAATTATTAGATACAGAAACGTTTCACAGATATTTAAATTACCTTACTACAGTTTTTCTCTTCCTCTATTTATGTTATTTTTAACTAGTCAAAACGACATTTTGTTTTATTTATGATATAAAGTTTTTACCTACATCTCTTCTGTGATATGATTTTGTGTTGAACAAATAATTCAAGTTTTTTTTGGGTGGGTTATTTTAATCGTTAGCTAACATCCTGTATTCAAAGCGGGAAGCATTGGACTAAAAAACATGTAAAGGCGAGAATACACATGCCTGTAGTTGGCACATGACATTTAGTTGCACGTGCCAGTATTGTCATGTTATATGTAAACTGGCATGTCAGTATGCCGGTAACCATGCCAATGTTCTGTTTTCCAGGCATGTGTGTGAGAATACACATGCCTGAAGTTGGCACATTATATTTAGTGGCACGTGCAAGCTTTGTAATGTGGTATATGCTAACTGGCATGCCAGTATGTCGGTAACCATGCTACTGTTCTGTTTTCCAGGGCCGGTAGTTGACTTTGGCCACTGACCTATATTATACAGATGATAACTGACATATTTACATTTTCCCGGGTCTTTATCGCGTATTAAAAAATGTGGGTAGTTGACCTACCCGCGGACAGTAAAAATGTGGGTAGTTTCACCAACGGTCCACATCCAGTAGTATATAAGAAGACGTCGCCCGCCGCTGCTCCAGTCCCCTCGCGACCAAGACCATTGTAACATGGTTGAAACGTCGAGGTAAGAAAATAAATAATACGCGATAAAGACCTGGGAAAATGTAAATATGATAACAAATCGTTTGAATTTAAAAAGTTTATTGGATAACTGACATGCCAGATACATGTGTATCTGCGCCTTAAATGAAATTAATCTAACTAAAGCATTAAGAATATATTTTGTCATCGTCTACGCGTAGAATATGTATCGTAAAATGCTCAACTCAACAATTACCGGTTTTTTATTGTGATATTTATTGAATTTAATGTTAAATGATTAGGAGCTCACAAGTTGAGATTAGGTATAATTTAATTAGGAGATACATGTTTGTGTTATAAAATACTTATCTTATATAATATACTGCTCGGGCCACGCCTTTTTTTTGCGACAAGTCAAAAATGGGCAATGATCAATATAGGGCAGTCACTATACAGGAAGAATTTCGGCGATTAACCTTTCTGTGTCTAGCCTGCGTAAATATCGTTCTGTCGATCATAAGTACATATATTTACGCAAGAGCGACAAGGATAGAGATAGAGAGGTTAATATAAGCAATTATTTCTGTATAACGTCCGCCCTTTAGCAGAATGCTATCTCTCCTCGAAAAATGAGGTTGTCTCATGTAGTCTAGACACGGCATTTCATAAATTCCATTATTTAATTATGTTTAAAAACTGGTTCTGTTCCAAAACTTAATAGTGTTCTCTGATATTTCTAAGTGTTTAAAGCCAAGCCTTTTCGAAAACCTATCTCACCTTGTGATTGCTTTTAGTCACATGTTTCTTTTTAAATACACAGTAAAACAGTTTTGTTTTTCTAAATTCAATTTTGCAATGCAGAATGTCACTCCGGTTGTAATCATTTATTAAATAAAATGAATAATTATTATTAACAAAATAAACGTCGTAAGATTTTGTTACATTCATTTATTCACATAAATACAAAATACATACAGATTAGTAAAATACCTTACATAGGTACATTTCAAACTTATTTACAGACTAACAATAAAAAATATAAATTACAATTTAGCAACTAAAATTGATCGCTGAGCACGCAGAATTTTAGACATTAAGCCACATGAGTCTCTGTCGCTATCACTATTTAATTATTTGGGTCACGTCCGCACATTAGGACTATGCGACATTTAGGTACGCGTGACTCGCGTGGGTGACAGCGAAACACAAAACAGGTTAATGTACAAAATTCTCCCTGCATAGCGGCCGAAGTATACATCAGTTTCCTGCGCGAAATTGGCGCGCAGAATCTAATCCGGACGCCGATAATTATGGGTCCTCTTACATGTATATTTTGTTAATATAAAACTAAGGATTCCTTTTTTACCTCTTGAGGTAAGGGACCCTAAAAAGCGCAACAGAAGCGATTTAGTGATTTATTAATAGGTAGATTCTCAATAGTTTCGTTACGCTTCGCAATTAGGTTTAGATTCCAATATTTAATAGTGAAATATGTTATTAAATAAAAATAACTAATTATTATTAATTTCTAAGCGACGGTCGTAGGACTAAAATAAAATCAAGCGTTTATTTGTAATGAAATATTCAATATATAATTTTAAAAAAAAATGAATTAAAACGACAGACAGTATGCCCCTACTTATAAACAGCTGCATAAACTATGTATCGTTTGTCTTTTACTGTGACATGAAGTTTCAAACCTAACAGACAGAGACAAACGTAAGATAAACTTAGTCATTGTTTATAAGTAAAGGAGGGAAATGTACAAGTTACATTTTTGTTACAGTACTAATTTAGATATCTGAAGATTATTCAGACAACTTTTTGTAGTAAAGATTGTTTTTCTGTCTGCCATTGATGTAATACCTGAGTTTAAGCACATATCCGCGCACTCATCTCTGTAAATCTATTATTTTTTACAGTGCTATGTAGTGAGTTAATTTCTCATTCTTTGTGGCGTACATTTAGATAGCTGGTTATTAAAACATGCTTATTAAAACTTATTTCATTTCAACATCAGTTAAAATTGCAAACAATTTCAGAAACAGCTGTTTTTAGATAAACATACCCTTAAAATCGTCTTAAAAAAGTTCCGTAATTTCAAAAATCGTAGAACAAAAGTTATTTTTTTTTGCTATAGGAAACTACCCCAGCACGATTTTTGATCAACTCAAATAACCTTGTATTGTAACCAGCTTTCTCATCTGTATAATATGTATTATGCACTTAGACTCAATAATCTTAGTTTAGATAACGATGCGGCATTGTACAGATAATATAACCTAATAAATAACTATCTCGAACTGTTCTGATCGATTTGTTGTTTTATTTATATACCTTTTCGCGAATTTAAGCGGAGTTTTTTGACCAGAGACGGGAAAAGTAGGATTGTTATGTATCATAAATCATTATGTTACATTACAATCCTCATAATAAAAATTGTATCGCTATCATCATTAGATAGTATAAAACATAGTGGCTTCCCGCTGTCTGTCTGTCCCTATTAATGGGGTTTTTTTAAATTCCTTTTTCTTTTATTTAGTCAACTTTTAGTTAGGTTGGAACATTATAACGGTTCGTTATTTAAACATTTTAACACATCGATACTGGAAATATGAATTAATGTAAGGGACATTTTGGCCAAAATCAGTCTACAAACAATCTACAAAAAGGGCTTATATTATAACGTAAAATCGTGTACCTATGTTAGCATTACAGGTATGACATTTCATAAATCGGTTTTGTATTCATATAAAATTAAAAGTCTTCCCTGATTGACATACTTGTTGACCTACACCGCTGGATTTAGAAACATGAAATATGGGATGTGCGCGATTTCCACGGGGTCTGGACATACCAAGAACTGCATCTATATCTTCTTCTCTATTATATAAAAATCAATCCCTATTTCCCTTGGTCACGGCATCACACTTAAACTTTTACACATATTTCGATAATTCTTTTTTTGTTGTGAGCGCTATTGTCAGGAGAAGGTTCTTATGAAAGAAAAAATGCTAAACCGATTTTGATGAATTTTATTTTTTTATACTAAACGACAGGACAACGTCTGTCGGGTCAGCTATATTTAATAAACTAAGTAGCTTTTTCCGTGTAAATCTTTATATAAAACAGTTCACTTAACTAAAATAAAAGCACTTATTCATTTTATTAACCAGAGTAGCTCACATCTGTAATCAGTGATTTGATAGATGTGTCAAAAGTAATGTGTGATTACTAATCACATTTATTACAAGAAAACGGCTTTTTGCCAGAAAGAGTCAAAAGATGAGGTTCAAATCTCGATTTTGTATACATTAATTTATATTCACAGCTATCGCAAGCAAGCGTCTTTTCCTATTTTCTATGTATAATGATGCGTCACTAAATGCTTATTTAACGTACTTCTACTAATACATGTATATTCACATTTATCGCAAGCAAAAGGCTTTTCGCCAGTATGAGTCCAAAGATGACGTTTCAAATCTAGTTCTTGTACACATTTAAATTCACATCTATCGCAAGCAAACGGCTTTTCGTTAGAATGAGTCATCAGATGACGTTTCAAATGAGAGTTTGTAAAAAATTTAGAAGCACACTGATCACATGCAAACCGCTTTTCACCGGTGTGATGATTTAAATGTCTTTTTAAATATTTGCTTGAGTTTGTTTTGTATTCACACTTATCGCAAGCAAGTGGCTTTTCATCGGAATGAGTCAATAAGTGGCTTTTTAAACGACTCCTTTGATTACACCTATAAACACACCTATCGCATGCAAATGGCTTCTCATTAGTATGAGTCATCAGGTGCTGTTTCAAAAAAACTTTTTTTTTACATCTATAGTCACACTTATCGCAAGCCAGCGGTTTTTCATCAGAATGATTGATTAAATGTTGTTTTAAATTATAGTTTTTCTTTGTTGTGAAGTCACACTTATCGCACGCAAACGGTTTTTTGCCAGAATGATTGATTAAATGTAGTTTTAAATTATACCTTTGAACAGTCCTGTAATTACACTTATCGCATGCAAACGGTTTTTCGCCAGAATGAGTCGTATAATGATATTTCAAACAAGTCTTGTATTTTGTTTTGTAATCACACATATGGCAAGAAAATGTTTTTTTTTCAGAATGAGCAATTAAATGACGTTTAAAACGATGAATTTGGTTTGTCCTGTAATCACATTTATCACACATCAGCAACTTTTCATTGGTATGACTTATTAAATGTTTCTTCAACTGACTCTTCGAAATACATCTGTAATCACACTTTTCGCAAGCATACGGTTTTTCACCAGTATGAGTCATTAAATGTTTTGTTATGAGTGATTTTGCAGTGCATTTAAAAGTACATTGAGGGCATGAGAACATTTTTCGTGTCAGTTTTGGAGTGGAGGCTGTATCGGTGTCCACAGGGCGGGATCTCGCGGTGGTCGGCCTCCGGTGCTCTAGTTGGAGACCACCTGTGAATAATACAAAGTGTAACAAAAAAAAGTTGATTCTTGTTTTGCTTCCTGCGTGAGACATTGATCCTAGGGCCGCGAGGTGTATGTCAATTGGTAGTTGGTAGCCTTAATTGGCTCTTGGAAATTTTGTCACTATGCACCATTTCAGGGAAACAGACTGCACATTTCACGGCAGAGTTTTAAAAACATACTCATTTGGTGTCGTGATCCTGAAACGTTAGAGGTGTTGGTCACTTAAATTTCTCGTGAAGCATTTTTTTTTAGCAAATGGGTGAAAAATCAATAAAACCAGTACAACATTAGAAAAAAAACAAAAACGGAAATTTCAAATCATCCATAACGCAAATAAGGGTCAAGCCTGAACACCACCTGAACCCCAGGATTCCAATCCAAGGCTTCACCTCGCAAATTCGTAAAAAAAAATCCTGGCAAATTGAAGTCCCAACATATTATTATATGGCGCGGCGTCGGGGAGTAGTGACCCCCCGGGTCCCCCGTGAACAAAAGCTGTTCTCTTTGATGCAGGAAACTTTCCCTTGCACGGTATTTGATTCGCACCAAACAACCCTGTATAGTAACCAGCTTTCGAATCCGTATATTATTATTTGTTACCTATTTATTATGCACCTATGACTCAATAATCTTAGTTTAGATAACGATGCGGCATTGTACAAATAATAATATTAACTATCTCAATCTGTTCTGATCGATTTGTTGTTTAATTTATATACTTTTTCGGCGAATTTAACCCGAGTCTTTTTGATCACAGACGGAAAAAAGTAGGATTGTTATGATGTATCATTCATTATGTTACATTACAATCCTCATAACACAAATTGTATCGCTATCATCATTAGATAGTATAAAACAAAGTCGCTTCCCGCTGTCTGTCTGTCCCTATGTATGCTTAGATCTTTAAAACTACACAACGGAATTTGACGCGGTTTTTTAAACTCCTTTTTCTTTAGTTAACATTTAGTTAGGTTAGAACATTTTAACAGTTCGTTATTTAAACCAGTATGAGCAATTACAATGCTTTTTGAATCATTACTTTTGACACATCCATAATCAAATCACACTTATCGCAAGCAAACGGCTTTTCGCCAGTATGAGTCAAAAGATGACGTCTCAAATCTAGATTTTGTATATTATACATTTATGTATATTCACACCTATTGCAAGCAAGCGTCTTTTCCTTTTTACTATGTATTATGATGAGTCACTAAATGCTTATTTAACGTACTTCTACTAATACATCTATATTCACACTTATCGCAAGCAAAAGGCTTTTCGCCAGTATGAGTCCAAATATGACGTTTTAAATCTAGTTTTTGTACACATTTATATTCACATATATTGCAAGCAAACGGCTTTTCGTTAGAATGAGTCATCAGATGACGTTTCAAATGATAGTTTGTAAAAAATTTAGAAGCACACTGATCACATGCATACCGCTTTTCACCGGTGTGATGATTTAAATGTTCTTTTAAGTGTGATCTTGAGTTTGTTTTGTATTCACACTTATCGCAAGCAAATGGCTTTTCACCGGAATGGGTCATTAAATGTGTTTTTAAATGACTACTTTGATTACACCTATAATCACACCTATCGCATGCAAATGGCTTGTCATTAGAATGAGTCCTCAGGTGCACTTTCAAAACACCTTTTGTTTTACATCTATAGTCACACTTATCGCAAGCCAGCGGTTTTTCATCAGAATGTAATTTTAAATGTAGTTTTAAATGATATTTTTGCTTTGTTGTGAAGTCACACTTATCGCAAGCAAACGGTTTTTCGTCAGAATGAGTTGCTGAATGTTTCTTTAAATTACCCTTTTGAATACACCTGTAATTACACTTATCGCATGCAAACGGTTTTTCATGACAACCAGCAATTAAATGCATTTTTAATAGTTTTTTTTGGTAACATTTATAATAATCACACTTTTTACAAGCAAACGGTTTTTCTACAGAATGAACAATTAAATGGTGTTTTAAACGATGAATTTGGTTTGTCCTGTAATCACATTTATCACACATCAGCAACTTTTCATTAGTATGACTCATTAAATGTTTCTTCAACTGCTTGTTCAAAGTACATCTGTAATCACACTTTCCGCAAGCATACGATTTTTCACCAGTATGAGTCATTATATGAGATTTTAAACTATAATTGCGGTTCGTTTTGAAATCACACTGATCACAAGAAAATCGTTTTTCACTAGTATGAGTCATGAAATGTTTTGTTATGAGTGATTTTGCAGTGCATGTAAAAGTACATTGAGGGCATGAGAACATTTTTCGTGTCAGTTTTGGAGTGGAGGCTGTATCGGTGTTCACAGGGCGGGATCCCGCAGTGGTCGGCCTCCGGTGCTCTAGTTGGAGACCACCTGTGAATAATACAAAGTGTAACAAAAAAAAGTTTTTTTTTGTTTTGTTTCCTGCGTGAGACATTGATCCTAGGGCCGCGAGGTGTATGTCATTTGGTAGTTGGTAGCCCTAATTGGCTCTTTGAAATTTTGTCACTGTGCACCATTTCAGGGAAACATACTGCACATTTCACGGCAAAGTTTTAAAAACACACTCATTTGGTGTCGTGATCCTGAAACGTTCGAGATGTTGGTAACTTAAAATTTCCCAAAGAATGTAAAAATGAAAGAAATGTATTTCCGTTTTATTTCATTTCGAATTAATTTTTGGAAAACCTTGTGGTGGTCCTGTAAAAATAAAATCTTCATCCGAATAATAGCGATATTAGGGTAGAAAACTAAATTTTCATAATTCTATTTTGGTATTATGTTTGTATGGAAATTGTAACAGTACCCACTACCCACCCTCTTAAGAACGTGGCGACTGTTACCATTTCCATACCGGTACCATATATCGGTATTATTCGGATTAAGATTTTATTTTTACAGGGCCCCCACCGCAAGGTTTTCCAAAATATTCATTCGAAATGAAATAAAACGGATAAACATTTTTTTCATTGAAAAATGTTTCTGAAAAATGAAATAAAACGGATAAACATTTTTTTCATTGAAAAATGTTTCTCCGTTTTATTTCATTTCAAACATTTTTTTCATTGAAAAATGTTTCTCCGTTTTATTTCATTTCGAATGAATATTTTGGAAAACCTTGTGGTGGGGGCCCTGTAAAAATAAAATCTTAATCCGAATAATACCGATATTAGGGTAGAAATGTAAATTTTTCATAATTTATTTTGGTATTAAGTTTGTATGGAAATGGTAACAGTCGCCACGTTCTTTAACCGCCAATTTAACCCGAGTCTTTTTGATCACAGACGGAAAAAGTAGGATTGTTATGATGTATCATTTATTATGTTACATTACAATCCTCATAACACAAATTGTATCGCTATCATCATTAGATAGTATAAAACATAGTCGCTTCCCGCTGTCTGTCTGTCCCTATGTATGCTTAGATCTTTAAAACTTTAAATTAATTAAGGGATGTCTTTATTGTTACTTTATTGTCGATTTGGGTAAACGCCTGTAATGATAGTATAAGTTTTTGAATAAATAAATAAATAAAAACTACACAACAGAATTTAACGCGGTTTTTTTAAACTCCTTTTTCTTTAGTCAACATTTAGGTTAGAACATTTTAACAGTTCGTTATTTAAACCAGTATGAGCAATTACAATGCTTTTTGAATCATTACTTTTGACACATCCATAATCAAATCACACTTATCGCAAGCAAACGGCTTTTCGCCAGTATGAGTCAAAAGATGACGTTTCAAATCTAGATTTTGTATATTTTGCATTTATGTACATTCACACCTATCGCAAGCAAGCGTCTTTTCCTTTTTACTATGTAGTATGATGCGTTACTAAATGCTTATTTAACGTACTTCTACTAATACATCTATATTCACATTTATCGCAAGCAAACGGCTTTTCGCCAGTATGAGTCCAAATATGACGTTTCAAATCTAGTTTTTGTACACATTTATATTCACATATATTGCAAGCAAACGGCTTTTCGTTAGAATGAGTCATCAAATGACGTTTCAAATGAGAGTTTGTAAAAAATTTAGAAGCACACTGATCACATGCAAACCGCTTTTCACCGGTGTGATAATCTAAATGTCTTTTTAAGTATGATCTTGAGTTTGTTTTGTATTCACACTTATCGCAAGCAAATGGCTTTTCACCGGAATGAGTCATTAAATGTCTTTTTAAACAACTACTTTGATTACACCTATAATCACACCTATCGCATGCAAATGGCTTCTCATTAGAATGAGTCATCAGGTGCACTTTCAAAACAGCTTTTTTTTTACATCTATAGTCACACTTATCGCAAGCCAGCGGTTTTTCATCAGAATGATTGATTAAATGTAGTTTTAAATGATAGTTTTGCTTTGTTGTGAAGTCACACTTATCGCAAGCAAACGGTTTTTCGTCAAAATGAGTTGCTGAATGTTTTTTTAAATTACCCTTTTGAATACACCTGTAATTACACTTATCGCATGCAAACGGTTTTTTTTGACAACCAGCAATTAAATGCATTTTTAATAGTTTTTTTTGGTAACATTTATAATCACACTTTTTACAAGCAAACTGTTTTTCTTCAGAATGAGCAATTAAATGATGTTTTAAACGATGAATTTGGTTTGTCCTGTAATCACATTTATCACATCTCAGCAACTTTTCATTAGTATGACTCATTAAATGTTTCTTCAACTGACTCTTCAAAATACATCTGTAATCACACTTTCCGCAAGCATACGGTTTTTCACCAGTATGAGTCATTAAATGAGATTTTAAACTATAATTGAGGTTTGTTTTGAAATCACACTGATTACAAGAAAATCGTTTTTTATTAGTATGAGTCATTAAGTGAGATTTTAAACTATAATTAAGGTGTGTTTTAAAATCACACTGATCACAAGAAAATCGTTTTTCACCAGTATGCAATATAGAATGAGTATTTAAAATACGTTTCGGAGAACATTTGAAACTATCACAATTAGACGGTTTTTCACCAGTGTGTAGCATTGAATGTTTTGTTATGAGTGATATTGCAGTGCATGTAAAAGTACATTGAAGGCATGAGAACATTTTTGAAGTGGAGGCGGTATCGGTGTCCACAGGGCGGGATCTCGCGGTGGTCGGCCTCCGGTGCTCTAGTTGGAGACCACCTGTGAATAATACAAAGTGTAACAAAAGAAAGTTTCTTTTTGTTTAGCTTCCTGCAGGGGCGTCTCTACCTATAGTGCAGGGTGTGCAAAGCACACGGCCGCCTGAGACGTGAATGAAGCGCCCACTCCTAGCCCCCGTACCAGAATCTTCGGTCTGCATATATCTATATTTTTCGTCGCATTTCAAGGGGTTTATTTTATTTCATATTTAATTTTAAGCCCCGACAGCGGCGGCCGTTCGGCTTCGTATCTGTCCCGAAAGACAATCCCTCTCCGAGAAGCACGGTCACACTACCGTCTCGAGGTCCCAAAAACCGGTGATAATCCTAACCTAACCTAACCACCAAGGGCTGCGGTGATTTTTTATGGCGGTGGTCTTCCACGCTGAAAGAACCCCCGATCCCGCTAAAGCGGGTTTACGGGTTAGAAGTCATGCAAGCCCGGCTTCCCACCTCGTGCGCCTCCTAGCTTGCAGCAACTGAGTCCCCCACCACGGCAACGTGCCTGCGTCCGCACACCTGGAGGATAAAACGTAACGTAGTGCCCGGGCAGGTCGGGACTCGAACGCGCAGCCGTCGAATCAGAACTAAGGGGTCACTCGGCTCGCTAGGCCACCGTTCCTTATAATGTGAATGCGCCGGTCCGAGATTCGACCGCGGTACCCTCGACTCGGAATTCAACCCTCTGCCGCAGCTGTCATCGTGCCTCGTAGCGCAAACTACATCTGGGGGCACGGTAGTGCCCCCACCAAGACGAGCCAGCGAAGCGTACGGGCACTACCTACCTTTTCTCGAAAGGTTTCGTCGGTTTTTTGAACCCTCATAACTTGGGTTTGGAATATACCAGATGAATGTTATTCACGGGGTATAATGTCAATAGGGGACTCAATAAAAATACACATTTTCAATTACATAGCTCCTGTAGTTTAGATTTAATTGATATCTAAAAACCTCCAATTTCGTCACTGACTCACTCACTCACTCACTCACTCACTGATGATCATCAAAATTCAAATGGTACTTCCCGAAGTCCTAGAAAGCTAAAATTTGGTATGTATGTTGGTATTAGTACACAAACCTACCTAACCTACCTAAAGCCAAGCTTATAAGTCTACACGCCCCAACTCCACAAGCACCTTACTTCACAAACTCAACATCTTAGCCAAAATATATGGGCTTGGCCGTTTCATTACCGCAAGAACAATTGCTTAACAGAAACCCCATGCAAGGTAGCGAAACGGCCAGCCGTATATTTTGGCTAAGATGTTGAGTTTGTGAAGTAAGGTGCTTGTGGAGTTGGGGCGTGTAGAGTAATAAGCTTGGCTTTAGGTACATGACATCTTATAACTTTTTGACAGTGCCCATCATATGATCTCGCTCTCGTCTTGGCTACATTTTACATGAAAATGTTTTTGAGGGGATCCATTATTCTGGATTTACCTAGTAAAACTGGTAGTATATGGAGAGACATAAGTATACGGTATTTTAGGAATTTCCGGATATCCGGGTTTTTTAATTACCGGATATCCGGTATTCATGTGTTGATTCTACACAACATACTTCTTCAACACACATTTAAACCAATTGAATAAAGAAGAAGAATCAATTGAGTAAACGCAGAATAACACTATATCCGGATAACCGGACTTAATATTCGGATAAAAAGTGGCGTATATATTAATCGGCGTCTTAAGCTAACTGCATACCAAAGATTCAAATCGGATAATCCGTTTCTGAGATTAGCGGGCACAAAGGCACAGACAAACAGATAAACAGACAACCTGAAAAACAGAAAAATAGGTTCTACTGCGTTAATAGATGCCCAAACAATTTATATATTTTTTTTATATTCCAAAAACAGACACCGCCGTGTAACGATGTTATTATCTAATATATAAAATTTCCATGTCACATTGTTAGTTACCGTACTCCTCCGAAACGGCTTGACGGATTTTTATGAGATTTTGTATACGTATTCAGTAGGTCTGAGAATAGGCTACTATCTATAATTTATAAGGCAAAACAACGTTTGCCGGGTCAGCTAGTCTTCTCTAATATATAAAATTTCCATGTCACAATGTTAGTTACCGTACTCCTCCAAAACAGCTTGACCGATTTTTATGAAATTTTATATGCGTATTCAGTAGGTCTGAGAATCGGCTACTATCTATAATTTATAAGGCAAAACAACGTTTGCCGGGTCAGCTAGTCTTCTCTAATATATAAAATTTCCATGTCACAATGTTAGTTACCGTACTCCTCCGAAACAGCTTGACCGATTTTTATGAAATTTTATATGCGTATTCAGTAGGTCTGAGAATCGGCTACTATCTATAATTTATAAGGCAAAACAACGTTTGCCGGGTAAGCTAGTATGTATATCTATTACTATTATAAAGCGGAAGAGTTTGTTTGTTTGTTTGTTTTTTTGTTTGTTTGAACGCGCTAATCTCAGGAACCACTGGTCCGATTTGAAAAATTCTTTCGGGGTTGGATAGTCCATTTATTGAGGAAGGCTATAGGCTACTTTTGATCCCGATATTCCCACGGGATCGGGACTTATGCGGGTGAAACCGCGGGGAGTACTTAATAAAACGCAAGTGTAACTAACTCACTGACTGACTGATGGACAACGTACAGGCTAAACGGCTAGGTGTAAAGACTTGAAATTTGGAACATAGGTTCTTTAGGGGTTGAAAGTGAGCACTAAGAACGGATTTTTGGAAATTCCACCCCTAAGGGGGTAAAAATGGCGAAAAACGTTTGTATGCAACTTCGTAACGGCTTGACCTAGATACTTGAAATTTGACATAGAGATTGATAAGAGGTAATAGGTAAACCACGGAAAGTTTTATTTCCAAAATTTACCCCTAAGAGTATTTATTAGGGGATGAAAGTTTCTATGGGAATTGATTCAAAGAGATTTTGTTATTGTTTTCGGGGGTACTATCCGAAGCCCGACGGGTTTTGGGTTCCCATCTTGTATAAAATAATTTAATAGATTGAAAGCACTCATCACTCTTACTAGAGGGCGCCAAGGAGATAGTTGCACACGGGCGCTACATGAGCTAGAGAGGCCCCTGGCTTCCTGCGTGAGACATTGAATCCGAGGGCCGCGAGGTGTATGTCAATTGGTAGCCTGGCTCTTGGAAATTTTGTCACTGTGCACCGTTTCAGGGAAACAGACCGCACATTTCACGTCAGAGTTTTAAAAACACACTCATTTGGTGTGTGCCTGTGCACCTCCTTTGCCTCACCCATATGGCGTGGCGTAGGGGAGAAGCGCACCCCCCGGCCCCCCGTGAACAAAAGCTGTTCTCTTTGATGCAGGAATACATTACTTACATTACTTTTGACACATATATAATCACATAAATCACACGTAAACTGCCTTTGCCAGTATGAGTCAAAAGATGACGTTTCAAATATAGATTTTGTATATTATACCTACATTTATTTATAATCTTGTTGACTGCTTTGGTTTTCACATAGTCCTGCTTTCACCCATATGGCGAGGCATCGGGGAGTAGCGACCCCTCGCCCCCACGTGAGCTCCAGGGGAAAGTAACCGTTCCCCACCTCCGGCTTGTCTAAGTTGGCTCGTAGGAGTGAACACTGACGAGGAAGCGGTCCCCTTAGGCTTCCCTTCACCGGCGGGTCCAAATGGAGGATACATCACGTCAGTAATAAGTTGGTCCAGAGGATTAGGATGGTTTAAAAGTCCAGTGAAGTGAGGTCTTTTCATCCTTCTGCCTCTCACGTCGCTGTTGCTCCCTGGTTGTTATTTGTTCGGCTTAATTAGGATGTCCCAGTTTGTGACTCTTGGCCTGCCATTTTTACGTGTTTGTTGAACATTGTAACGGCAGGCGCCAGTCACCTCAGTGTCCTAATTTAATATCTTCGAAAATCGGAAATAGCAATAATATTTGACATAATTTAATGTTCAAACCGTACGAAGTCGAAGTTAAATAAAATACGACGTTATTCCTATTTTTATGAAGCCTTAGGTATATTACATAGTAAGTACCCCGCAGTTTTTTTTAGTTTTAACTAGTATGAGTAATTAAATGCTTTTTAAAATCATTACTTTTGACACATCTATATTCACACTGATCGCAAGCAAAAGGCTGTTCCTTTTTATCAGTGTGAATCATAAGATGCTTTTTTAACTTACTACTGCTGATAGTTCTATAACCACACAAATCACAAGCAAACGGTTTTTCACCAGTATGAGTCATGCAATGATATTTTAAAGATTCTTTTTTCAAACATTTATACTCACATCTATCGCAAGCGAACGGCTTTTCGTTAGAATGAGTCATCAAATGACGTTTCAAATGAGTATTTGTAAAAAATCTAGAACCACACTGATCACATGCAAACCGCTTTTCACCGGTGTGGTAAGTTAAATGTCTTTTTAAGGTTGTGTTAGAGTTTGTTTTGTATTCACACTTATCGCAAGCAAACGGTTTTTCACCAGTGTGAGTCATTAAATGGCTCTTTAAATTAACCCTTTGATTACACCTATAATCACACCTATCGCATGCAAATGGCTTTTCATTAGAATGAGTCATCATATGCTTCCTCAACATATCTTTTTTAACACATCTATAGTCACATTTATCACAAGCCAGCGGTTTTTTGTCAGAATGAGTCATTAAATGTAATTTTAAATGATAGTTTTGCTTTGTTGTGTAACCACACTTATCGCAAGCAAACGGTTTTTCGTCAGTATGAGTCGTTAAGTGCTTTTTCAAATTCCCTTTTTGAATACATCTGTAATCACACTTATCGCATGCAAAAGGCTTTTCATGGCAATTAGCAATTAAGTGCATTTTCAACTGATCTTTTTGATTACATTTATAATCACACTTAACGCAAGTAAACGGTTTATCACCAGTATGAGTCATTACATGTAATTTTAAACTATGACTGTGTTTTGTTTTGAAATCGCACTTGTCGCAAGCAAATGGTTTTTCGCCAGTATGAGTCATGAGATGACGTTTCAAATTAAGATTAGTGGGAAATCTATCACCACACTTATCACAAGCGAATGGTTTTTCATCAGAGTGAGTAATTAAATGATTTTTTAATCGATGACTTTGGCTTGTTCTGTAATCACATTTATCACACATCAGCAGCTTTTCATTAGAATGACTCATTAAGTGTAACCTCAGCTGACTCTTTAGAATACATCTGTAATCACACTTTTCGCAAGAAAACGGTTTTTCACCAGTATGAGTCATTAAATGAGATTTTAAACTATAGTTGAGGTTCGTTTTGAATTTACACTGATTGCAAGAAAACCGTTTTTCACCAGTATGCATCTTGGAATGAGACTTTAAGTTACTTTTTCGTGAACATTTGAAATCACACCTATCACAGTTAAAAGGTTTTTCACCAGAATGTCGCATTGAGTGAAGTTTCATGTGTGATGTTGAAGTAGATGTATAAGGGCATTGAGGGCATGAGAACATTCGTGTCACTCTTGATGTGGAAGGTGTTACGGCGTCCACAGGGCTTGGACTTGCGGTGATTGGTCCTTCGTGTTTGACCGTAACATCTCCTGTGAGGGATGATCAATACACTCATAATACACGGTGTACACAGAGATAAACACTATAAAAACAATGTTTGAAAGGAGCTCTAGACTTACTAACTTATTGGCATAAATTCAAGGTGACAAACTTGCGACATAACTTTAATATGACCTACCTACCTGATCTACCTATATCTATAAATTGCATTGTCCTGACTGACTGATGATGGATCAACGCACAGCCTTAACCGCTGATAGTAGAGGGCTGAAATTTGGAGAGTGTGTTCTTTATGTGATGTAGACATCTACTAAGAAAGTGTTCTTCGATGTTCCCCCGGGATAGGAAGTTAATTGCAGATGTCGTTGCGACGCCAAATAGTTGTTATTTTAGAAAAGTTTATAAATGTGAAACAAGAGTTTTAAACGAGAGTTTGTTTTAAAGTGTGATCTTAGCATTGGAATTGTTCGGAAGGCATATTAAGTGGTTGTTATCTCCGATAGCAGTCATTAGGTCAGGTGAGAGGCCTTAGGGCGACCTGAAAACTCTAACACCAGATGAGCCACACCACTACACGTCAAAAAAAATTGTAATTGTTTCTAAGTAAATAGAAAATAACAGCTCAAGTTAAACTGTAAATATAAGAAGAATACAAATTGCACTCACCAGATACATCTTTGTCCAATTGGATTTGTTTTGCATACAAAAGACTTTTTGTTGCCTTAAGATTTTTCAATGGTGAACGATTCCTTCCAACATTTGAAGATCCAGCTGCAGTTTCACTTTGCAAATCATCTAAAACATCTGAAAAGTCTCTTTTAGCACTAAGACGTTTCTTTTTCTTATCATTTCCATCATTAGACATCTGAATGTTGTCTTTTTCCGCATCAGATATCCGTATGCTGTCTTTCTCATCATCAGATATCTGTATGTTGTCTTTCTCATCATTAGATGTTGGTGCTTTGTCTTCATCATCAAATGTCTGAGTTTTCACTAGTTCATACGAAACATGTATGGGATCGGTTTGATGATCATGAATGACTTCTTGTTTTATTTTTTTTGTAATGAAAGCTCCTGATTCTTCTTGACCTGTATTGTCTGAAACATATATGGAAATGAATTAAGTATGGTTTGGTATCTCACCATCAGGTAGCATGTTGTTTACATGCTGATCTGAGACCTCTTAGGGCCTTATCATACTAGCGGATTGTGGGCGCCGCGATTACGAGGCAAAGTCGTCGCGCGCGGTCGCGTACGATCGTGTTTTGTACACTTGGTAACAGAATGGATTCTGACGAGGAAACACTGCTGTGGACTTTGTTGATTAAGTGTACAAAATAGTGTTGACGCGGCGTAAACGCGGCGCGACCACGACGTCTTCGTCGCGCAACTGCGGTGAATCCGCTGCGCGACCGCTCCGCCCGCAATCCGGTACTATGATAAGGCCCTAACTCTGTCATAGATAAATAGTTGTTTCTAACATACCAGAGTCGCCAGCTGTTTTTAAGGGTTCCACTTTGACTTGCAGCTCCCAGAGTTCCAAAATCTCAGTGGTGGTCTTAGTGAAGGAAATCAGCGGTCGCTTTGTTAGTTTAACCTAAAAGCATTACATTGATAGATGTATGTGTGGCTTGTGTGCGGTAGGTAAACATGTGCCAGGGAAAAAAACACATGTCAGGTTTTCAGAGTAAAAGAGTTGTTTTTTTTTAGTCACCTATCTTCAAATTCTTCCTATCCGAATCTAATGCTATCTCAGGTTTTAGGTATTACGCTGGTAGTGAACCAATGACTTTCTCTTATTATAAGACAATTTTCTTATAATAAGAGAAAGTCATTGGTACGCTAAACTCAGGAGGAAACTCACATCTTACAATCATGTGCAATGGCTCTATAATGTACGTATGGAAAAGCCCCCAATAAAACCTTTAACCATTTTTAATATCTAAAATAAAGAAGTGAATCCATTGGTTTGGAAGAACACCTTAGATTATTATGTCCCAGATGCCACAAAAAGCATGGATGAAAAGTTGCTTATGCTGTATAAACCTGACCACCTCACCAATGCATCTGCTCATAGTCTGGAAGACTGATTGAAGATATATGGGGGAAAAAATGCTGTATAAACATCTAAACTGGATGTCAAGGCATGTACTCGAGTATGTACTCACATCTCTGTCAGAGTTCCGGTGCCACCGCTCCAGCGCGTCATCGGACTCCCTGGCAGTCTCAATGAACTTGCGACATCGGCGCAGCTGCGACACACACACGCAGCATAGCGCAGTCGGCCAGCCAGCTCGCTGCAGCTGCAACTATCAATCAAATACTATTGCACACACTCTACATTATATCCAGTCCCACCATACAAGGCTATGGCCCTAGCTTACCTTGCGACCTGTTACTACATCGTAACTTTGCTCGAGCGTCGTGTTGGCGACTCGGTAGGTGTAACGATCGTCTGATAAACAAACTCTGCACACACCTTCCATAGCGCTGTGCTGGCACAGTAGAGTACACAACTCACTATTACGGAAACAATAAACTCTATATTAGGACGATCGACTGACTTAAAGAAAACTAAGGATTGCAGCTAGAACTCAATTTAACACCCATCAATCTTCAAAAGTTAATGTTTCGATAATATTTTTTACCAACAAACGAACAAAGAAAAGAATGCATAAAACTTAAACTGACAGAGAGAAAATGACACTGACAGGAAGGACAGACTGTTTTTTTTTCTTTTTATCCCGGACTTTCGAGAGGTGCCATGAGTTGAGAGTTCTGTTTGAGACGCCTTGGTGAACGCGAGGTCTTGGATTTTATTTTTGTGAAACCTTCAATGGGGTCTCATACAATTACAATCACTTACCCACTACCTACAGGCATACAATATTTTATGTTATGTAGGTACTTACCTAATCTAAAGATATTTAAGATCTCATACAATTAGATTTGACGACCTCTGTGGCGCGTCGTGCGAAAGCGCGGCTGCAATGCAGACGGTTGCGGGTTCGATTCCCGCCGGGTGCAAGTATTTATGCTTAAAAATAAATATTTGTATGTGGTCTGGGTGTCCCTCTTTGTATAATATGTATGTATTTACAAAAGAAAAATAAATATAAGTATTATATCCGTTGTCCAGTCACCGAATTACGTAGATCGCAGCCGGATGATGCAAAAAAAACGCAAATTATTTAAACTAATTTAATGAATTAAAATTATAACTAATTACAATGTCTATAGATCGATGTTAGATCAATAAGTGACACTTCCACGTTTTCCGGTAGCATAGGTAACTTCGGTTGACGTCATTGCAAACTGCTGCGCTTGCACCTCGTGCCGCTGCCGTTGGTGCCGTGTGCAGTGTTTAGTGGTTGATGCTGATTCGGCGGTTCGCTGGGTGTCGTCACGTGTAACATCTCCCCCCGTAGAACAGCGACTATTGCAGAATTATTTCAAGATGGTCGCTGGCAGGCATCTGTGATCAACCCCTACTTGGCTCGGGTTGATACTTCGGGTTGCAGGAACTGCGTATACCAATTCAGGGTTAGCTTCGACGGTTTCTCTGGATAAATTTCTCGTGCGTAGCCGGCGATAGATCAGTGTAGCGATGAGTGTACATGCACCTGATAGTATTAGGTACAAGGGTATGGTTGTATGGAATATTACTGGATCGATTTCGTCATTTAGATGTACGGGAGCTAGTGTTGCTATCTCATTTTTCAGGCTATGGAGTTTTTGTAGATTCGGTGAATTGAATATGACTTTCGGGTAATTTTCCGGTCTTGATTCGTTGTACAGGGGCATTTCCATTATTCGTATGACGTGTCCTTTGATGTGGTCGTTGGAGTTGGAGATAATAAACGAAGGTGTCTTCAGTTGGCAGTTCAGTGGGATAACTGCCAGGTAGCTGCCGTGTAGAGTCCGATGTTGTTCCTGTCCGCAGGATATCTTCACTTTTGTAGGTGCGGGTAGGCTTAAGGTGTAGTGCTTGTCGTCGAGGGCTTCAAATGCTTCAGAGGTCAGGCTTACTGGTGTTAGTTTGCATGTAGGTTGGAGTTTTTGGTGTTCGATGAGCTGCTGAACGCAATCCGAGTTGTTGAGGATCTGGAGGCTTGATATCGATTCGCAGAGGTATAGTGAGTTTAACTTCGGACATTCTGTCTTTATGTACCGAGAATCTTTGCTAGAGAGTGCTATAAAGGGTGAAGGTGGAATCAGGATTTCACGGTTTTTGTTAGGAACAAGGGATAGCTTATAAAAATCGTATGACTTGGGGATGACAACCGGGATTTTTATTACTATTAGGTACTACTTGCTTGCCTACATAAAAATAGCCTAACTTAGTTACTTCATAAAGGAGTCTAACTTCTACGTCTAAAATTTCGTTTTTAGAATATAACGAACTTAATTCTTCTAACATATCCTTAGCTTCACTAATACTAAATAGAGAATATGGGGTGCTCGATGCACGGATAAACGTTAAGATATTCTCTAAATTCTGGATTTCTTCATATAAATCCTCTATATTATCTCCTAAGATAAGAAGGTGTTGTGCCAGATGAGCGTATTTCGTCAAATCTGTGTCTCTGTTGGCATCACTTTCTAGTACTGAATTTAATGCTTTATTAAGTTTCTCCTGATTGGCAACTATTTTATTAATTATCTGAGAACTTTGGGAAATAAATTTATTATTTAGACTTGCGTGATTATTAATTTTTGATTCTAATTTATGCTTGTTATTGCGCAATGTATTAATGGCTTTTTCATATTTTAATGCATCCGTGTAATCAAGATTACTAGAAATGCTTTTTATAACGGAACCTAAACCGTCGATGAGACCTCTCTTGATACGTACTGATTCGAAAATATTAATTTTGTTAATGATTAGTGCAATTTTACTGTTGAGATGTTCTAAGTGAGGATCGAACAAGGATCGAGTTTTATTATTCAATAATGGTGTTAGTTCAGCCATCTGAGTTTTCACCGATTCTATCTGAATATGAATGTATTCTAGGTCTATGCGATATAGAAAATAATGATAATGAGAAACAACTTTTGCTATTCCTAATTTGAAGGGAAGTAGTCCTGGTCCATCATCAAGTGAGTCAATCATTACTTCTTGTCCGTGGGTCAGGTGTAGTATCGTCAGCCATAGTAGTGTCCTGTAACAAGGTGGGGGTTTTAGGGCTTCGCTTGAGACGGGATTTAGCTATTGGACCACGTTTCTTTTTTGTGTAAATATGGATTGGGAGATCGGCAAGGACATTGTCCTGTGTATATCGTGGTGCTAATTTCTGCCGGGTTGCCATAGGATTTCGTACAAATACTGTTTGGTCAGGAATATATTCTTTCTCGGGTTCTCGGTCTTTATTTCGATTTTCTGTCAGTTGCGTCCGGTCATGTAATGATGTCTCATTAATTAAGTCGTATACCTGGCTCATTTGTTTCCTATGTTCTTGGGAATATTGTTGAAACAAATGTTCGGTTATGTCTATGTCTATTGGGTCACGGGGGTCAAAATGTCCAGTTATCAGGTCTAGTTGTCTACACTTTGTAAAGCTGTGTATGGAGCTTTTGTACGCTAGCAGGGCATAAGGAACGAGGTTAACTGCAGGCTCATTTCGTTTCTCGAGCTTCAGTATCCTGAGATGTTCTAGGATGGTTGAATGGAATCGTTCTACCATTCCATTGTCGTTAGGGCAATGCGCTAGTATTTTGTGGTGTTGGACTTTATGGATACGAATGAATTCTGCAAAAATTTGATTAGTGAACTCTGGGCCTCCATCTATTACAATAGTAAGCGGGATACCATGGTGGGTCCAAAATATAAGTAAACCTTGTACGACACTGAGAGCAGTACTATCTCTGAGATGGTAAACTTGTGCGTATTTCGAAAAGGCATCTATTATTGTCAGATATTTTTCATTTTGGATTGTTAAAAGGTCCAAGTGAACTACTTGAAAGGGCTTTGACGGGGGTGGAACTATTGAAAACCTCTGCTTAATGGGATTTCGGTCATATTTGGCCTGACCGCAAATACTGCATTCGTTGATATATTTTGCGATACATTCTTTCATTTTAGGCCAGTAGTATTTAGATGATAAAGCTAGATAGCACTCAGTTATACCACGATGGTTTGTTTTACCCTCGTGATATGTCTTTAGGATCTCTTGCTGACGAAGATATTCTTTTACGTTCTCTAGTTCTACTTTAGTTAATGTGAGGTTCATCGAGGAACTTTTAAAATTGTCCTGGATGATAGGGATGATCTTATACATAGCAAGAGGGGGATGGATAATGATACCGGTCTTTACTTTGGGATTGACGTACTCTTTTACTGCGTTAATGACATCATTCGTTAAATTTGATTCTGAGAGTTGAATAGTCGTTCGAGTATGGGTTTCAAATGGCTTGGTTACAGTTGGGCGTTTTTTTATGTCGCCTATGAGTACAAAGCATATTTGTCTGTTGAACTTATTTAAGGGGTCGTCTGAGATTGGCACCTGTAAAGTGGGAATTTCGTTACTGGTATGAATAGTTGCAGTTTCAGAATTGTTGGTTTCCCGTGGAACCTCCTAGTCATTAGTTGGGGTTGTTAGAGTGTCGGAACCTGCAACCGAGGGTTTTTCAGATACATTCACCGCTATGGAGCTAGTGTCTTCATTGTTGATTTCAACACGAGACAAAGCGTCGGCGTTGGTATTCTGCTTGCCTTGCTTGTATACGGTTATGAAGTTGTACTCGCTTAATTTAAGTTGCCAGCGGGTGAGTCTAGAGCCAGGCTCCTTAAGGCTCATTACCCATTGTAGCGGTCTATGGTCTGTTACTATCTTGAATTTCCTACCAAACAAGTATGGACGGAAATATTTGGTGGCCCAAACGATAGCTAACAATTCTTTTTCGATTGTACTATAATTAGTCTCACTCGAGTTTAGTGTCCTAGACGCGTAGGCAATAGGTTTGTCGTTTCCTATCGATCCTTGGGACAGGACAGCGCCTATCGCAAAGTTGTGTTAGGTTATTTTTAAAAAAAGTTTGTGATTCGTCATTAATATTTTAATATTTAGTTTAGAAACTGAAATTGGAATGATTTTGATGTAAATGTTGAGTGACCCTTTTGATTAAAAAAAAAAGATTTGAAAATGGTCAATTTAATAACTTTTTATTAAATTGATCATTTTCTAGGTTTGTAATGTATGCGTATATTTAATTAATTAATTAACGTATATTTTAATTTTATTTGTATAATTATTTGATTCAGTTACGATTGAATCTAGACTGATTCGACTTATTAGTTTTGGAACTTCCGCCAGCCGCGGGAAAAGAAAAGAGACGAGGTTCCCTCGAAGGAGACTGGATGTAAATCGTAACAATAATCACAATAATCCAATGTATTATAATAAACTGCAAGGAAGATTGATGTAACTGTAATAATTAAACGTGTCAAATTGAGCAGTACGTTATAACTTTTGCCTTACGGCAACAGTTCAGCAAGTGGGATCGAGAAGGATAAATAAAACTTCCTAACACGCCTACACAAGTGAGTAATAAAAAGGATTTTTTTTTCTCTTCTTGTATTAATATGATTGTAACGATAACAATGATAGGTGTTATCATTAATCATGATATTAACACTGAGCTGCCAGCCAGGTACCTACCCGAAGGAATAGGTTGTTTGCATTTCGTTTGTGACGAATTTGGAAAATGGCGGCAAGAGATGGTGCAGCGCGGTGCGCAAACAAATAAACAAATGACTGTTTTGTAGATTTTACAGACCAAGGATTATTTTTAAATGTTATATAAGTGGGGTTTTTAATATTATTGTACGAATATGCCGAATGTTGGTAGTCTAACAGATCTAAGTTTTGAAAAATAAAGTAGGCCCTGATATTTAGTGTACGTGGCAGCGAAATAACAGGCAGGTCGTACATTATCAGGTTGTACAATATTTTTACGGGGTGATAAATGGAGACCCTGACTTCCAATTATCTGGCTCTATTTTATCGGGTCGCGAATTAACAGGACATTAAATGGTTGTACATTATTGGCAAAATTATCATTTGGTTATTATAAACATGAAATTGTAGTTTGAATCGGAAAATAACATTACTACAGAACGATTACCTACGAAAATTTTACAAATTTTGACCAATGTTTCCAAATGTTTATACATTAGCTAATAAAAACATATTATGTTTTCGAATGTTCCAGAATGTCTTCAAATGTGTTTAAATGTTCTCAATTTTATTTAAAAATAATAATTGCTCAAAGCAAATCAATGCCAACAGATTATAATAAATCTGTGTCATGCATGAATTCATGATGGATATATATAAAAATATGTTTTGTGTTGTGACTTGGAGAAATTAAAATAGTAATGAATGATAGATAATACTGGAATAATTATATTTATTCCTCATAATGTTTTTTTTTAATATTATTTATTGAAATGCGCAACGCCCGGGGTCAAGGGCAGAACACTCACGATGCCCGAGGTCAAAGGCGGAATATTAACAACGCTCGAGGTCACGAGCAGAGTTTTCAAAATGCCCGGGGTCAAGGGCAGGACAATTACGACGCCCGAGGTCAAGGGCAGGATATTCACAATGCCCGGGGTCAAGGGCAGGACACTCACGACGCCCGAGGTTAAGGGCAGGGTAATATTATCGCCCGAGGTCAAGGGCAGGGTAATTACATCGCCCGAGGTCAAGGGCAGGGTAATTACATCGCCCGGGGTCAAGGGCGGGATATTACCAACGCTCGAGGTCAAGAGCAGGGTTTTCAAAATGCCCGGGGTCAAGGGCAGGAAACTCACGACGCCCGAGGTTAAGGGCAGGGTAATTACATCGCCCGAGGTCAAGGGCAGGATATTCACAATGCCCGAGGTCAAGGGCAGGATACTTACGACGCCCGAGGTCAAGGGCAGGGTAATTATATCGCCCGAGGTCAAGGGCAGGATATTCACAATGCCCGGGGTCAAGGGCAGGAAACTCACGACGCCCGAGGTCAAGGGCAGGGTAATTACATCGCCCGAGGTCAAGGGCAGGGTATTTACATCGCCCGAGGTAAAGGGCAGGGTAATTATATCGCCCGACGTCAAGGGCAGGAAATGCACAATGCCCGAGGTCAAGGGCAGGGTAACTACATTGCCCGAGGTCAAGGGCAGGATATTCACAACGTCCGGAGTCAAGGGCAGGACGCTGGACATCCCCGAGGTCAAGGATCAGATGGAAACGAGTCCCGAGTCCCGTCATCTTTATCTGTTAGCGGATGCAGCTGACATGGAGAGAGAATCTACGCAACTTCGCGAGTTCATGGACCATAGTCAAGACGAAATACGAAGAAGAAGACGGCCTGATCGAAGGGTGAGACGAAAACGTAGACACTATAGTTCTTCGTAGACGTTAAGGGTTCTGAAAAACCTAAACTATACTTTAACAATAATGTAATACTAGACTTTGATCCCATGGCTAAGGAGCAAACAGTACTGACATGGATTAATAAAGTAGAAGAGTTTGCCGAAATTTATGGCTGGGATGAAAAATAGATAATTCATTATGCTCTTCCAAAATTGTGCGGTGTTGCTAAGCAGTGGTATCAAGGTCTACCTACTCTTCTATTCGAATGGTCAGAATGGAAGAAGTTGCTCGAGTCTTTTCCAAGCCGCGAGGACTACGCCGAACTCCTCACCGAGATGTTAGACACACAAGTACAATACGGTGAGTCGCTTGAGCACTACTATTATGCTAAAATTAACCTACTGAACCGATGTAAGATAAATGGAAGACAAGCCGTCGACTGTCTACTTCACGGCATAGATGATAGAGCTATTAAAGTAGGAGCGCAAGCGGCTCAGTTCTGGGAGCCAGAAACGGTTTTAAAATATTTTAGATCAGTCAAAGTAGGTGTTACCTAGGCATAATGACGATAATTTTGGGAGGAATAGGATGGTTATGAGTGATAGGAATAGTCTCACTAACAATAGATACAACAACCAGAAATTAAGTGTGACAAGCCACTAGTAAAGTGCACGAATTGTGACAAAGTAGGGCATCAATCGATTAACTGTTAAAGAAAACCTAGTGAGAAACCCGACACCGATATCAATACATCGCATGAAAATGAGAAGCAAGTTTCAGAGGTTAGCGTAGAAGATAAAACAAATAACAAATAATATATCATAACAAATATTTGAGTGCCATTTAGACCTGAGTAGCCAGTGTAGTTTGATGAGAGACAGAGCGATGGCAAACTTTTAAATATAGAAATTAACGTAAAGGTAAGATGCATCAGCGCCAATTTAATTCAACCATTAGGCATGATCTGAACGACTGTCGAAATTTGAATTTTACTATTAAAGAAAATGTACGTAGTGGAGGATTAAGTATTACGGCATCCGATCTTGCTAGAAAATTCCCAAAAATTTAAAAGTTTATCTTACTGCGAGGGACTCCGTTAAAATTCCTTTTAATACATTGCGGGCTGTGCCCGTCACTTGTAAATCTTTAAGTAAAGGCATGATCTACGTAAATAGCGATAATAACTAATTCAGGTATTAATTCAAACTAAAGAAACAAGTCGTGGTAAAACTGATTTATGAAATGTATATGTACCTAACGTTATTTTTTCCTCATATTGTTGTACGCTTATAGTCAATATTAAATATGAATTATATGTAGTTTTATAAGCTTTTCATATTCTATTTTATTGTATTTGTTATGAATTAGCGCGAAGGGACTTGCGCAGAACAGGAAGGCCGAGCTGTTAGGTTATTTTTAAAAAAAGTTTGTGATTCGTCATTAATACACACATCAACATCGTCTAGGGATATTTTATATAAAGTTCTTAAACTTAAAAAATACTGGCTGATTTAAAAATATTTTAATGGAACCTTATTGTGTAGGCCTTATTGTATGATTCCAAATTTGAATTTTAAAAAAATAATTAAAAACATAAGATTAGCGCGGCAATTATTGTAGCGAGTTCGAAGGTTTAAATTTACTTAACGCAGTTTTAAGCATTTTGTTTAAACAAATTGAAGTTTTAATATTTTTTTTTGATTAATTACAATTTAATACAACTGTATGCATCATGCAGCGGCGTCATTTAACAAGAAACAAAATGTTAAGGGCAGTAGGAATGCTCCAAGCTGGGGCTACTCAACGGAGTATTGCCGAGGAGATTGGAACAAGACAAAACGTGATATCAAGATTGTGGTCACGTTATCGTGCTACTGGTGAAGTGGCTGAAAGGCATCCAGGCGGAAAGCGGATAAACCCAAAGACAAGACCGATTTTTGCAAGTGGCCGCGAGAAGACAACCAAATGTCTTCTCGCGGCCATTTGGCCATGCAGTTGGTTCAAACGCTCCAGTCAGACCACCAGGTGCTTGTCAGTGACCAAACTATGAGGAGAAGACTGCACGAGGCTAACCTTCATTCTCGCAGGCCGCTTCGTACTCTAGCACTACGCAGAGGAAATCGTGGACGCAGATTACAGTGGGCTAGAGAACATTTGCCTTGGGAAGATATCGAGTGGTCGGTAGTGTTGTTTACCGATGAGTCCCGATTCGGATTTCATCCTGATTCACGTAGAGTACGCGTATGGCGAGCTTCTGGTCGTAACAACCGTCTGCAACACCCTCAGGAGGTCCATCCATACCATGGCGGAACAATTATGGTTTGGGCGGGAATTCGTATTGGTGGAAGAACAGACCTCGTTTGGATCAGAAACACTATGACTGCCGAAAAATACCGTAATCAGGTGCTAGCACCAATAATCTATCCCCATCGACTGCAAATGGGCCAAGTTTTCACGCTCATGCACGACAACGCCCGTCCGCACACTGCGCGAGTGGTGACCAGCTGGCTAGAGGAGCACGACGTGTCGGTCTTAGACTGGCCCGCGCAGTCACCAGACCTAAACCCCATAGAGCACGCGTGGGATATGCTTCAAAGAAGGGCTTTGAGGAATTTGCCTCCAAATGTTGCGACTGAAGAGCAACTTTTTTTGCATCTTAGCAGGACCTGGGACAATATTCCGCAGCAAGATATTGACAACCTGATTCAAAGCATGAAAAACCGTTGCAGGGCCGTGATTAACGTCATGGGTGGTTTCACTGACTACTAATTTTAACTTCAAATAAAAAAACCTAATAATTTCGTTTTACTTTATTTTTTTCCTTAGATAGACATTTTATCTTAAATTTAACATTATTTCACTTTTTGCGTTTTTTTAAATAAAAAAATATTTAAGCTTAAAACAATATTTTGTTGTATTCTAAATCATAGTCTGATAAGTAGGCTTTACAAAAATATATACATGTTGTTTGTTAGTAAACACAATTTTTGAGTAAATTGAGAAATTCTGAATATCCCTAGACGGTGTTGATGTGTGTATTTTAATATTTAGTTTAGAAACTGAAATTGGAATGATTTTGATGTAAATGTTGAGTGACCCTTTTGATTAAAAAAAAAAAGATTTGAAAATGGTCAATTTAATAACTTTTTATTAAATTGATCATTTTCTAGGTTTGTAATGTATGCGTATATTTAATTAATTAATTAACGTATATTTTAATTTTATTTCTATAATTATTTGATTCAGTTACGATTGAATCTAGACTGATTCGACTTATTAGTTTTGGAACTTCCGCCAGCCGCGGGAAAAGAAAAGAGACGAGGTTCCCTCGAAGGAGACTGGATGTAAATCGTAACAATAATCACAATAATCCAATGTATTATAATAAACTGCAAGGAAGATTGATGTAACTGTAATAATTAAACGTGTCAAATTGAGCAGTACGTTATAACTTTTGCCTTACGGCAACAGTTGGAAGCGTCAGTTGTTAGTACGAAGTCCTTGCTAAAGTCAGGGTATTGTAAGATTGGGTCATTAGTCAGTAGTACCTTACATTTATCAAAACACTCGATATATTTTGGGTCGTTGTACGTGATCTTAGAACCCTTTTTTAGACACTGCATCATAGGTTTTGTAATGCGTGCAAAGTCAGGGATAAACTTTCGATAATATCCTAGTAAACCGAGAAATCTCTTTATTTCAGTAGCTGTTTTAGGAATGGGGAATTTCTGGATGGCCGTGATTTTATCTGGGTTTGGCTTGATACCGTCTTTACTTATTATGTGCCCAAGGTATGCGGTTTCTAACTTTAAGAATTCTGACTTATCCATCTGAATCTTGAAGTTTGATTGTCTAAGTCTTTTAAAGACTTTCCCTAAATTTATCATGTGTTCCTGCAGGGAAACGCTAAATACTATTATATCATCGAGATAGACGAGACATATTACGTTTTGAATAGGGCATGAATCCCGGGATCCCGGGATATCGTAATCCCGGGATCTCGGACGCAAAAGTTCGATATTATAATCCCGGGATTGAGTGATCCGATATCGAGATTTGAGCAATTTACTATTTGGGTATAAATTAAGGTTTTTAGCTATATTTTTCCTCATGGAATGATTGAATAGAACTACTAAAATTAAACCCAAATTAGTCTACCCCTGAGGAAGAGATCTGTAAAGATTTAGAAGCGTAGGGAATTGGTAAAATGTTTAAAACAATAAAAGTAACGTGATTCATTGCAATTTTTAAGACAATATTTTTTTATACAAGCTCGCATGCAATTTTTTTCTGCTAAAAACATTTTAGTGGTGCGCCTAGAATTTGGCGCGAAAGTTTAGACACTTTCGGGTTTAGGCTATTTGTCCGCCATATTTCCAAAATGATGGGGTGGACGGCCCTCGGGGTAACTTATTTACGTAATGAAACCACTAGAGTCTTAAATATTTTAGATTTAACACATTTTTTTTGTATTAAATTCGCTTTTTTTAACGATATCTAAAATCTCAGTATCAATCCCGGGATCCCGGGATTGAGCTCTTAATATCGATATCGCCCCGAGATTGAAAACCTTCCGATATTGCATGCCCTAGTTTTGAAGGTCTCTGAGGACATTATCCATCACGCGTTGAAATGTAGATGGAGAATTTTTAAGACCCATGGGCATACGGAGAAATTCAAAATGCCCATGCTCTACATTAAAAGCTGTTTTATGTATATCAGCAGGGTCCATTTCAACTTGGTAAAAACCACTAGCTAAGTCTAAAGTGGTGAAATAATGACAGTTACCCAGTTTGTCTAAGACGTCATTGATATTTGGGATGGGATATTTATCGTCAATCGTTTTTTCATTGACTTTTCGAAAATCAATGACAATGCGCCATTTCGTTTTTCCAGACGCATCGGCTTTCTTAGGAACTACCCATATGGGGGAGCTCCAAGCTGACTGTGACGGACGAATGATTACCTGTTCAAGCATTTTCGTGATTTGATCCTGGACTTCCTGTCTGTGAATGAAAGGGTATCTATAGGTTTTAGTGTAGACAAGTAGTTCGTCCGTGGTGCGAATATGGTGTTTTATTTGATTGGTAAAAGTGTGGTAAAAGTAAGGGGTTCACCGTCAATGTAAAATACGTCAGCATATTGCGCGCAGAGGGACTCAAGATTAGCTCGTTCTTCAGGATTCAGATGGTCTGTACGCAATCGCGAGAGTACCTGAGATACACGGTCGCTACGCGGTTGAACCCGGGTAAATTGTTCATTAAAAAGTTCAGCATTGATTGGCCTATCCATTGAAAATACCACATCATGTTTTGTTGGGTTGATGATCTCTATAAACCCGCGACTATTCTCAACTGATGTGACGCAATCACGAATAATACAATTAGATATGGTTTCCTCTGTTATTAATACGTCTCCATCGTGAAAGTTAATAGGAACTCGAATTGATTTCGACGTATTGGCAGGTATGATATCTTCGTAAAGATTACAGTTTCGTGAATCATACATGCGCAAGGGCAATGTCGAGTTACGTGTGACAAGGGCCTTATTTTTCAAATCTATATTGGACTCTAATTTTTCTAACAAGTATAACCCGATTAACCCGTCGAAATAGTTGTGAAACTTGTAGACGAAAAGGGTGATGTCACACTTTTCATTAAATTCAGAAAAAAGAGGTAAGGTGATAGAATAGTCGTTACGAGTGGTTGCGTGGATATTCGTAACCTCGAAGGGTTCATAGTTACACTGGATGTTATAGTAAAAATTCTCGACAGCTTCAGGGCTTATAAACGATTGATTCGCGCCTGTGTCTATAAGTAATCTAGGGGGTGGATTCGCAATTTGAATAAATTGAAGCTGTCTTTGCGTTTGTAAATTAATTTCTATTTTTGCTTGTCTGACTCTTGGGTAATCAGAAAATCCTGATTGTTAGAAGAGGTACCTTCCGATACATCTTGAGGTTCCTCAACGTAAGCGGGAACATAGTTACTGTAATTCGATGGTTCGTATTAAGGTTCGTAAGCAGGTTCAGTGTAGGTATAGTCGTAGTAGCTGTAGTCATAGTCGGGATATTCGTTATGGTCATAATAATCTACTTCATTGACATTCATCTCACGAGTCCTAAAATAATTAGATGGGGGTGGATTTCCATGCTTACTCCAGTCGTGTCCTGTCATCGGTCTAGGCATGGGTTTAGAAACAAAGTGGCTTACGCCGCTCATAGGCTTAGGCCCATTATTCGGAGGTGTATAGCCGGGTCTTTGGTTAGGCATTCGAAACACGTTACTTTAAGGTCTATAATTAGGCGGGGTTGCTCTAAACATTTGCTGGGTTCGCGTGGGATGTTGATTAAACTCCTTTTTCTAATTTAGAAAATTTATTTTAGAGGAAAAATAGCATTCAAAAATTTTCACTTCCTTTTTCTAAGTCAACTTTTAGCATATTTATGTATTCTGTGCTTTTAGTTAGGTTAGAACATAAAACGGTTCGTTATTAAACATTTTAACACATCGATACTGGATATATGAATTAATGTAAGGGACATTTTGGCCAAAATGAGTAATAGGGTAGGATAGTAGACAGTGAATCAAGCGGATACAATGAGCCACCATGGGTATCTCACGAATGCGATGTTGCCAATCCATGCAACTCACACAAACAAGACTCGCTTAAGTCCCCTCTTCCCTCTCCCCTGTCGTCAGCGAGCTACCGTGCAGTACTTCCGCGCACGCCGAGTTTTAGTGATTTTAAACCAAAAAACTATACAAAATCATGTAAGTACTATTTCGTATTACTTTATTTAGTGTACGTTTTTACTATTTCTCATGTCGTACTTAGATTTGATGTTTTATTAGGCTTCTTTGTGAGATAATTTAGTTTAAATAGCACGCGTCATTCGTGAGCGACATAACCTAAAAGTTGATAAAAGAGGGTACGGAAACAATGAACCAATTTTAAGAAGGAAACAATGAACCATGGTTCATTGTGCACTGCCTATGTTTCATAGCTCCCGACATTTAGATTTTTTAATAATTGAACGTCGTTATTAAAAAATGTTTTAACCCACAAGTCGTACGAAATTGATTTTAATAGAATAATCTATTTACTTAGTTTGAAATCTATTTCATTTTAGAAAATGTTTTTATTTTTTATTAATATTGTAAAACAAAATTTAAAGCCATAAGTTGTGTGGTCATTGACGACATTTTTATTTTATTTGAGTCATGATAACTTTCAAAATAAAAAAAAGATCCGTTTGTGTTTTTGATGTCGATGCGTTCCAAACCTTAATGTATTTTTTTTTTTATTTTTAGTTAATCTTTGGTGAACAAATATGTGTAAAAAATATGAAATATAATGAATTTAATTTAAATTTGAATAATGACGTCTAATTATTAGTTATATTATATATGATTGTTATTTCTACACAGATTTTTGTTATGTATTTTTAATTTTATGTTTTTTTCAGTATAGGACGCAAAGCAGTAGGCCGAGAGAAAAGAAAAAAAGGTAGCCATACAGCAGCGAAAACTTTATTTATGGTTTTATTGATCTCAAATGGAGCATTCAGCATAAGGACCGTGATTGTTTTGTGTAGTATTTTACCATAATAAAAATCGAAAACATTTTCAATTCTTTTATTTACCTTAATTAGCTTTATTTGTAATTAATCTCTCACAATCATATACCATGGTTCATTGTATACTGCATGGTTCAATGTATCCAACCCCCCCTGTTCATTGTACCCGCACAGGTAGTGCACAGTGAACCAAAGCTCATTTATAAAAAAAAGGTTAATAACTTTATTTTGATTCATTTCTTAAGAGTTTGTTGTATCAAATTCAGTTAACTGATAAATTTCCTTCACAATACTATAAAAATCATAACCATAGATTGAATGGTTTCAAAGTTATGAGTGTCCAAACTTTTTGTGGTTCATTGTCTACTATCCTGCCCTACATACCATTCAGAATTTTACGCTGCATCTAATGGCATTTTTAGAATTAAGATATATTCTAAAAAATGTCCCTTACCTTACATATTTTTGAAGATCCTATAATGATTTTCATTAAAAAAGTAATGTAAGGGACATTTCATTTTTAATTGTTAATTAAATAATTGTAAAGTAAGTCACTAGTAAGTAAGTAATTCGGTAAGTACCGAATTTCCGAATTCATCAAATGTTATTAATAAATTACAAGACAATTAATATAGCCTTTCCTACAAAAAGGGCTAATTATAATATAACGTAAAATCGTGTATGTTAGCATTACAGGTATGACATTTCATAAATCGGTTTTGTATCCATATAAAATTCAAAGTCTTGACTGATTGACATACACACATCAACACCGTCTAGGGATATTCAGAATTTCTCAATTTACTCAAAAATTGTGTTTACTAACAAACAACATGTATATATTTTTGTAAAGCCTACTTATCAGACTATGATTTAGAATACTACAAAATATTGTTTTATGCTTAAATATTTTTTTATTTAAAAAAACGCAAAAAGTGAAATAATGTTAAATTTAAGATAAAATGTCTATCTAAGGAAAAAAATAAAGTAAAACGAAATTATTAGGTTTTTTTATTTGAAGTTAAAATTAGTAGTCAGTGAAACCACCCATGACGTTAATCACGGCCCTGCAACGGTTTTTCATGCTTTGAATCAGGTTGTCAATATCTTGCTGCGGAATATTGTCCCAGGTCCTGCTAAGATGCAAAAAAAGTTGCTCTTCAGTCGCAACATTTGGAGGCAAATTCCTCAAAGCCCTTCTTTGAAGCATATCCCACGCGTGCTCTATGGGGTTTAGGTCTGGTGACTGCGCAGGCCAGTCTAAGACCGACACGTCGTGCTCCTCTAGCCAGCTGGTCACCACTCGCGCAGTGTGCGGACGGGCGTTGTCGTGCATGAGCGTGAAAACTTGGCCCATTTGCAGTCGATGGGGATAGATTATTGGTGCTAGCACCTGATTACGGTATTTTTCGGCAGTCATAGTGTTTCTGATCCAAACGAGGTCTGTTCTTCCACCAATACGAATTCCCGCCCAAACCATAATTGTTTCGCCATGGTATGGATGGACCTCCTGAGGGTGTTGCAGGCGGTTGTCACGACCAGAAGCTCGCCATACGCGTACTCTACGTGAATCAGGATGAAATCCGAATCGGGACTCATCGGTAAACAACACTACCGACCACTCGATATCTTCCCAAGGCAAATGTTCTCTAGCCCACTGTAATCTTCGTCCACGATTTCCTCTGCGTAGTGCTAGAGTACGAAGCGGCCTGCGAGAAAGAAGGTTAGCCTCGTGCAGTCTTCTCCTCACAGTTTGGTCACTGACAAGCACCTGGTGGTCTGACTGGAGCGTTTGAACCAACTGCATGGCCGTAACATTTGGTTGTCTTCTCGCGGCCACTTGCAAAAATCGATCTTGTCTTTGGGTAGTTATCCGCTTTCCGCCTGGATTCCTTTCAGCCACTTCACCAGTAGCACGATAACGTGACCACAATCTTGATATCACGTTTTGTCTTGTTCCAATCTCCTCGGCAATACTCCGTTGAGTAGCCCCCGCTTGGAGCATTCCTACTGCCCTTAACATTTCGTTTCTTGTTAAATGACGCCGCTGCATGATGCATACAGTTGTATTAAATTGTAATTAATCAAAAAAAAATATTAAAACTTCAATTTGTTTAAACAAAATGCTTAAAACTGCGTTAAGTAAATTTAAACCTTCGAACTCGCTACCAGTGTTACCAAACCAAAGAAAAATAAGTCGGTAGAAATGTGGGCAAAATATCGGTAGAAAACGGGAGATTTTGTGACTAAATAAAATTAGGCAGTTTTATAAAAAAAAAAAAATTATAATAAAAAATCAGTCACTTTTGTTGTCATACCAATGCTCTTTTGACACAGCACAGTACCAAACATCTTTTGTCAATATTAAAATCAAAGCAACAGACCATCCATGTGACGCTTGGAATATAAAAGACCTTCAAACTTCAAGAAGATGAAAATTTGTTTCGTTTTCAATAAATTTATGCTAGAAAAAAAAATCTTTCTACATTAGCCGAAGAGTGAAGTGAAGTGAAAATATATCGAAAACAAATTTTGCCAAAATGGGGAATTCATCATCACCAGTCTTTAATTGCCTTACAGCTCCCCAAAATTCTATTGGGTCATTTGAATTTATACTATTTATAAGTATTCCGAAGTTCTCTCCATTCAGTTCAGTGTCAAGTTTTTGCAGATCGACCGTTAGTTGTTAATTAAATTTGGAAAAGCTCTGCATATGTGGATAATAGCCGATGTAGCTCCGGTTTTAAGATGATTTTTGTAGTAATGATAAAAAGACGGGAGAATTTTATCGCTTTACGGTAGATCGGGAGATTGGTTTGGAAATCAGTAGATCTCCCGTTAAATCGGGAGGTTCGGGAACGCTGCTCGCTACAATAATTGCCGCGCTAATCTTATTTTTTAATTATTTTTTTAAAATTCAAATTTGGAATCATACAATAAGGCCTACACAATAAGGTTCCATTAAAATATTTTTAAATCGGCCAGTATTTTTTAAGTTTAAGAACTTTATATAAAATATCCCTAGACGATGTTGATGTGTGTACTTGTTGACTTGTATCAACGCAAAACCTAAACCGCTGGTCTTAGAAACATGAAATCTGGGATGTGCGCGATTTCCACGGGGTCTGGACATATCAAGAACTGCTTATTTAATAAACTAAGTAGTTTTTACCTTGTAAATCTTTATATAAAACAGTTCACTTACACTAAAATAAAAGCACTTATTCATTTTATTAACCAGAATAGCTCACATCTGTAATCAGTGATTTGATAGATTTGTCAAAAGTAATAAGTGTGATTACTAATCACACTTATTACAAGAAAACGGCTTTTTGCCAGAAAGAGTCAAAAGATGACGTTTCAAATCCAGATTTTGTATATGTTACCGGAAATGTATGTAATCCGACATTTTATAGAATTCCTAGGAAATGTGTACATTGCCTAAAATCCACAGGAAAAGTGTAAACTAATTTATATTATACACATTTCCTAGGAATTCTATATATTTCCTAAGCAGCAATCGGAAATGTGTTAAATTCAGAATGTTGGTCGGTAGCAGGGGGTTTGGGGGGTACGTATTCGAATAGGTATCTAATATTAAAATATTTACAGTTAAAATCCCGATGCTATCTAACTATCTAAAGCACGAAAAAAGTAAACGGAGCACCCCGACTTGGTTAGGTTAGGTTAATGTTAGAACGTGATTACACGCAGCGCTTTTGCGAGCGAGCGAAGCGAGCGTGCCGCGGCAGCGGTCGCCAAAGCGCCTTATTCTGTAAATAAAAAAGGCGTGATGTATAAAAATCGCACTGTATATGAAATAAATGTTAATAATGTTTTTATTTATAGTATTAGGCGCTTCGGCGACCGCTGGCGCGGCACGCTCGCTTCGCTCGCTCGCCAAAGCGCTGCGTGTAATCATGTTCTAACATTAACCTAACCTATCCTAGTCGGGGTGCTCCGTATTATCTCACATAATGGTAATAAAATATGTATAACTAATTTAGATTCTTCTTCTTTTTCGCGATGTTGTATAGAAATTAAAGACATTGAGCGTTGAGCGTTGTAACAATGCTAAAAGTAATAAAAACCACGCGATTCAAATCGAAAAATGTCTTTAATTTCAATATAACTAATTTCCCGAGTGCCGAATCGCCTAATTGTCATAGTGTCCAGCGAATATTACGTCCAGTTGCCAAAACTTCCAATTGTCGAACCGTCTTATTTTCATGCGTTTAGTTGCAGAATGTCCGAGTTGGATAATGTCAAGATAATGGGTGCAAACTGTCAAGGTTGCAGAATGTCTTAAAATACCTAGAAAAATCTCGTGTTAAAAATACTTAAAACATTTAATTGCAAATTTTTTAGTTAATAAGTTAATAGAGGGTGAAAAAACAAAAGACGATCGGAGTAGAATGAGTTAATAAGAATAATTAAAATGACAAAAATACCTATGAAGATCATAATGGACACGTAATTAATTCATATCGCCGTTAATCAAATGACGCTGAGACATTCTGACGTCTTCATAAAAAAATATTGCTTTTGGCCTGGATATAATTTCTTGGAAATTTTAACACTGCCCTTGTATCTAATGTAGCATCCGTAATGGCACCTGAACTCTAAGATACATTGGACATTTTAACTCTCGGGCCAATTTGATCAGTGGTCTTCATGACATCTGGACATAATAACGTCCCGGACAATTCAACTAATTCAAATAAAATCTCGGACCAAATTTACCAGTGGACGTTGTGGCGTCTGGACATTAAGACAGCCTGGACATTTTAACACTTGGGCTAAATTGACCTGTGGTGTTTATGGCACCTGGACATCTAAACACCTTGGACGTTTTGACACTTGGGCCAATACACCCCGGAGGCATTAATATTCGCACCTATCGCAAGCAAGCAAACGGCTTTTCGCCGCTGTGACGATTTAAATGTTTTTTTAAGGATGATTTTAAGTTTGTTTTGTATTCACACTTATCGCAAGCTAATGGCTTTTCACCGGAATGAATCATCACATGACGTTTCAAATTTGAGTTTGTAAAAAATTTAGAAGCACACTGATCACATGCAAACCGCTTTTCACCGGTGTGATGATTTAAATGTCTTTTTAAAGATTTGCTTGAGTTTGTTTTGTATTCACACTTATCGCAAGCAAATGCCTTTTCATCGGAATGAGTCATTAAGTGGCTTTTTAAACAACTACTTTGATTACACCTATAATCACACCTATCGCATGCAAATGGCTTCTCATTAGTATGAGTCATCATGTGCTGTTTCAAAACAGTTTGTGTTCTACATCTATAGTCACACTTATCGCAAGCAAATGGCTTTTCATCGGAATGAGTCATTAAGTGGATTTTTAAATAACTTCTTTGCTTACACCTATAATCACACCTATCGCATGCAAATGGCTTCTCATTAGAATGAGTCATCATGTGCTGTTTCAAAAAAACTTTTTTTTTACATCTATAGTCACACTTATCGCAAGCCAGCGGTTTTTCATCAGAATGATTTATTAAATGTAGTTTTAAACGATAGTTTTGCTTTGTTGTGAAGTCACACTTATCGCAAGCAAATGGCTTTTCATCGGAATGAGTCGTTAAATGTCTTTTTAAACTACTACTTTGAATACACCTGTAATGACACTTATCGCATGCAAATGGTTTTTCGTCAGAATGAGTTGCCAAATGTTTTTTAAAATTACTACTTTCAATACACCTGTAATTACACTGATCACATGCAAACCGCTTTTCACCGGTGTGATGATTTAAATGTGTTTTTAAGTGTGATCTTGAGTTTGTTTTGTATTCACACTTATCGCAAGCAAATGGCTTTTCACAGGAATGAGTAATTAAATGTCTTTTTAAACTACTACTATGAATACACCTATAATCACACCTATCGCATGCCAATGGCTTCTTATTAGAATGAGTCATCATGTGCTGTATCATAACAGCTTGTTTTTTACAAATATAGTCACACTGATCACAAGAAAATCGTTTTTTATCAGTATGCAATATAGAATTAGTATTTGAAATACTTTTTGGAGTACATTTGAAATTATCACAATTAGACGGTTTTTCACCAGTGTTGTGTAGCATTGAATGTTTTAATATGAGTGATATTGCAGTGCATGTAAAAGTACATTGAGGGCATGAGAACATTTTTCGTGTCAGTTTTGAAGTGGAGGCTTTATCGGTGTCCACAGGGCGGGATCTCGCCGTGGTCGGCCTCCGGTGCTCTAGTTGGAGACCACCTGTGAATAATACAAAGTGTAAGAAAAGAAGGTTTCTTTTTGTTTAGCTTCCTGCGTGAGACATTGAATACGAGGTGTACGTCAATTGGTAGCCTGGCTATTGGAAATGTTGTCACTGTGCACCGTTTCAGGGAAACAGACCGCACATTTCACGTCAGAGTTTTAAAAACACACTCATTTGGTGTGTGCCTGTGCACCTCCTTTGCCTCACCCATATGGCATGGCGTATGGGCGAAGCGAACCCCCCGGCCCCCCGTGAACAAAAATTCTTCTCTTTGATGCAGGAATACATTACTTACATTATTTTAGACACATCTATAATCACATAAATCACACTTATCGCACGCAAACGGCTTTTCGCCAGTATGAGTCAAAAGATGACGTTTCAAATATAGATTTTGTATATCATACCTACATTTATTTATAATCTTGTTGACTGCTTTGGTTTTCACGTAGTCCTGCTTTCACCCATATGGCAAGGCATCGGGGAGTAGCGACCCCTCGCCCCCACGTGAGCTCCAGGGGAAAGTAACCGTTCCCCACCTCCGGCTTGTCTAAGTTGGCTCGTAGGATTGAACACTGACGAGGAAGCGGTCACCTTAGGCTTGCCTTCACCGGCGGGTCAGAATGGAGAATACATCACGTCAGTAATAAGTCGGTCAATAGGATTAGGATGGTTTAAAAGTCCAATGAAGTAAGGTCTTTTCATCCTTCAGCCTCTCACGTCGCTGTTGCTCCCTGGTTGTTATTTGTTCGGCTTAATTAGGATGTCCCAGTTTGTGACTCTTGGCCTGCCATTTTTACGTGTTTGTTGAACTTTGTAACGGCAGGCGCCAGTCACCTCAGTGTCCTAATTTAATATCTTCGAAAATCGGAATCAGCAATAATCTATGACATACTTTTATGTTCAAACCGTACGAAGTCGAAGTTAAATAAAATACGACTTTATTCATATTTTTTTAAGCCTTAGGTTTTATACATAGTAAGTACCCCGCAGTTTTTTTTAGTTTTAACTAGTAAGAGTAATTAAATGCTTTTTAAAATCATTACTTTTGACACATCTATATTCACACTGATCGCAAGCAAAAGGCTGTTCCTTTTTATCAGAGTGAATCATAAGATGCTTTTTTAACTTACTACTGCTGATAGTTGTATAACCACACAAATCGCAAGCAAGCGGTTTTTCACCAGTATGAGTCATGCAATGATATTTTAAAGATTCTTTTTTCAAACATTTATACTCACATCTATCGCAAGCGAACGGCTTTTCGTTAGAATGAGTCATCAAATGACGTTTCAAATGAGTATTTGTAAAAAATCTAGAACCACACTGATCACATGCAAACCGCTTTTCACCGGTGTGATAAGTTAAATCTTAACTTATCACACCGGCATAATTTTAATATGACCTACCTACCTGATCTACCTATATCTATAAATTGCATTGTCCTGACTGACTGATGATGGATCACCGCACGGCCTAAACCGGTGATAGTAGAGAGCTGAAATTTGGGAGTGTGTTCTTTATCTGGTGTAGGCATCTACTAAGAAAGTGTTTTTCGATGTTCCCCCGGGATCGGAAGTTAATTGCAGATGTCGTTGCAACGCCAAATAGTTGTTATTTTAGAAAAGTTTATAAATGTGAAACAAGAGTTTTAGACGAGAGTTTGTTTTAAAGTGTGATCTTAGCATTGTAATTGTGCATGTGAATTGTTCGGAAGTTCGGAGGGCACATTAAGTGGGTCAGGTGAGAGGCCTTAGGGCGACCTGAAAACTCTAACACCAGGTGAGCCACACCACTACACATCAAAAAAAATGTAATTGTTTCTAAGTAAATAGAAAATAACAGCTCAAGTTTAACTGTAAATATAAGAAGAATACAAATTGCACTCACCAGATACATCTTTGTCCAATTTGATTTGTTTTGCAGACAAAAGACTTTTTGTTGCCTTAAGATTTTTCAATGGTGAATGATTCCTTCCAACGTTTGAAGATCCAGCTGCAGTTTCACTTTGCAAATCATCTAAAACATCTGAAAAGTCTCTTTTAGCACTAAGATGTTTCTTTTTCTTATCATTTCCATCATAAGACATCTGAATGTTGTCTTTTTCATCATCAGATATCTGTATGCTGTCTTTCTCATCATCAGATATCTGTATGATGTCTTTCTCATCATTAGATGCTGGTGCTTTGTCTTCATCATCAAATGTCTGAGTTTTCACTAGTTCATACGAAACATGTATAGGATCATGAATGACTTCTTGTTTTATTTCTTTTGTAATGAAAGCTCCTGATTCTTCTTGACCTGTATTGTCTGAAACATAAATGGAAATGAATTTAGTATGGTATGGTATTTCACCATCAGGTAGCATGTTGTTTGGGCGCCGCGATTACGCGGCAAAGTCGTCGCGCGCGGTTGCGTACGATCGTGTTTTATACACTCGGTAACAGAATATGACGAGGAAACACTGCTGTTGGCTTTGTAGATTCAAAGCCCGTGTGAATGCAAGTGTACAAAATAGTGTTGACGCGGGTAAACGCGGCGCGTCGCGTCTTCGTCTTCGTGGCGCAACTGCGGTGAATCCGCTGGGCGACCGCTCCGCCCGCAATCCGGTAGTATGATAAGGCCCTAACTCTGTCATAGATCAATAGTTGTATCTAACATACCAGAGTCGTCAGCTGTTTTTAAGGGTTCCACTTTGACTTGCAGCTTCCAGAGTTCCAAAACCTCAGTGGTGGTCTTAGTGAAGGAAATCAGCGGTCGCTTTGTTAGTTTAACCTAAAAGTATTACATTGATAGATGTATGTGTGCTTGTGTGCGGTAGGTAATCATGTGCCAGGGAAAAAAACACGTGTCGGGTTTTCAGAGTAAAAGAGTTGTTTTTTTTAGTCACCTATCTTCAAATTCTTCCTAGCCGAATCTAATGATATCTCAGGTTTCAGGTATTACGCTGGTAGTGAACCAATGATCTCTTATTATAAGTCAATTTTCTTGTAATAAGAGAAAGTCATTGGTACGCTAAAATCAGAAGGAAACTCACATCTTAAAATCATAAAATTAAGAAGTGAATCCATTGGTTTGGAAGAACACCTTAGATTATTATGTCCCAGACGCCGCAAAAAGCATGGATGAAAAGTTGCTTATGCTGTATAAACCTGACCACCTCACCAACGCATCTGCTCATAGTCTGGAAGACTGATTGAAGATATATGGGGGAAAAAATGCTGTATAAACATCTAAACTGGATATCAAGACATGTACTCGAGTATGTACTCACATCTGTGTCAGAGTTTCGGTGCCACCGCTCCAGCGCGTCATCGGACTCCCTGGCAGTCTCAATGAACTTGCGACATCGGCGCAGCTGCGACACACACACGCAGCACAGCGCAGTCGGCCAGCCAGCTCGCTGCAGCTGCAACTATCAATCAAATACTATTGCACACACTCTACATTATATCCAGTCCCACCATACAAGTCTATGGCCCTAGCTTACCTTGCGACCTGTTACTACATCGTAACTTTGCTCGAGCGTCGTGTTGGCGACTCGGTAGGTGTTACGATCGTCAGATAAACAAACTCTGCACACACCTTCCATAACGCTGTGCTGGCACAGTAGATTACACAACTCACTAGTACAGAAACAATAAACTCTATATTAGGACGATCGACTGACTTTAAGAAAACTAAGGATTACAGCTAAAACTCAAATAAACACCCATCAATCTTCAAAAGTTAATGTTTTGATAATAATTATACCAACAAGGAACAAAAAGAATGCTTATAACTGACAGAGAGAAAATGACACACTGTTTTTTTTCTTTTGACTATCGATCGAGGTGCCATGCGAGTTCTGTCTGTTTGAGACGCCTTGGTGAATGCGAGGTCCTGGATTTTATCTTCGTGAAACCTATATAGTTATATATTTGCCGTATTTGCGTGTAGGTATAAGGATATATATAAATTAGACAAAGTATAAATTGCTTATAGTTTTTGGTTGCATAATAATCAATTTTGGCACAAAATCAATTCAAACATGTAAAGGCGAAAATACACATGCCTGAAATTGGCACATTGCTTTTAGATGCACGTATTGCACGTGCCAATATTGTCATGTTTGTTATATGCTAACTGGCATGTCAGTAAGCCGGTAACCATGCTACTGTTCTGTTTTCCAGGCATGTGTATGAAAATACACATGCCTGAAGTTGGCACATTGCTTTTAGTTGCACGTGCCAATATTGTCATTACCTCTATGCTAACTGGCATGCCAGACACATGTGTGTTTGCGCCTTAAATGAAATTAATCTAACTAAAGTATTGAGAATATATTTTGTCATCGTCTACGCGTAGAATATGTATCGTATAATGCTCAACTCAACAATTACCAGTTTTTTATTGTGATATTTATTGATTTAATGTTAAATGATTAGGAGCTCACAAGTTGAGATTAGGTATAATTTAATTAGGATATAGGTAAGTACATGTTTGTGTTATTAAATTACTTAATCTATATAATACTAGCTGACCCGGCAAACGTTGTTTTGCCTTATAAATTATGTATTAGCATAATTTATAAGTTATAATTTATATTTTTATAATTTATAATTTTTAAATTATGTATTATTATAAAGTATGTATTAGCCGATTCTCAGACCTACTGAATACGCATATAAAATTTGGTAAAAATCGGTAAGGCCGTTTCGGAGGAGTACGGTAACTAACATTGTGACATGGAACTTTTATATATTAGCAGAAAGAAGAAGAAGATACTGCTCGAGGCAACGCGGGTGTGTATGGGGCCCACTAAGATCGTTGGGCCCAAGCCAACCTCACCTGCTAGCCGGTGCACCTGCTGATAAACGGACGAGGCTCTGGCGCAGACTTTCCCTTCGGGGTTGGAAGGTCAGACGGCAGTCGCTCCCGTAACAACCTAAATTTTGACAAATCTATACGGAAAGTCGAGAAAGAGTTTTATAGCCACAGGGATAGGGCGCCGCCGCATAACGGCGCGCAGGAGTTTCGCCTGACTCCTGTAGTTAGTGGACTAGGGCTACCGTGCCATGGGCGGGCACGGCCAAAGACGCGAGCCCCGAAACACAATGTGAAACTCCGCTTCGCAACGTGGAACATTGGCACGCTAACCGGACGCGCGAGGGAGCTGGCCGACGTACTTTCCAGGCGGAAGGTGGCCGTGGCTTTCCTGCAGGAGACTCGATGGAAAGGCAGCAGATTCCAGCTCATTGGGAATGGCTACAAGCTGATCTACACGGGTGCACCTGGTGTAGAGAACGGGGTGGCTGTGGTGCTCGCTGAGGGGTTGCAGGACGTTTTGGGATAAACTCAGCGAGGTCCTTGGGCAATCCCGTTGTCACAGGGAATCGTTTTAGGTGGTGATCCGAACAGTAATGTGGGTGAGATGGGGGTGGAATTTGAACGTGTTCATGGAGGCTACGGGTATGGCAGTCGGAACGCGAAAGGGGTAGAAATCCTGCGTACGTGTGCCACTGCCGACCTGGCACTCGTGAACACATATTTCAAAACGAAGCCCGACCACTTGATCTCCTACAGGAGCGGGGCACGCGCTACCCAAATCGATTTTCTAATCACTAGGAGACACCATATCGGCAACGTGGCCAACTGCAAAGTCAAACCCGGTGAGAGTCTCACTGCCCAACACCGTATCTTTGTCATGGGTCTCTGTGTAAAGACCAAAGACAAAAGACCGGAACCATGTCAGCGCCGAATCAGATGGTGGATGCTTGATGAAGTCAAGTCCCAGATGCTCGCCTCTAAGGGAGGACGCAAGTGTGACAAGGAAACTTGGTGGTGGTGACACAGTCCTGAGGGACACTAGGGTGAAGAAAGCCCTCTTTAAAAAGTGGCAAGCGTTCAACTCTCCTGAAGATCGCGACGCGTACAGGTCTGCCAAACGTGCCACAAAAAGAGCAGTAGCCAGAGCCAGACAGGACCACTTACAGCCATTGTACGATAAGTTGGAAACGTCTGAGGGGCAGAAGCTTATTTATAAGTTGGCATGTTCTAGGATCAAAGCGGCACAGGATATATCCAAGTGCCGCTGTGTAAAAGATCCTAATGGTAACCTGCTATGCGAGGATCTAGCGGTGAAGGAGAGGTGGCGCTCTTATTTCCACGAGCTGCTCAATAAGCAGTATAAAGAGTTGCAGCCAGCGGAACTCCCTTCGAATCTAGGACGAACGCCTGAGGAGGTGCGTAAGGCTCTTCGCTGCATGAAGAATCGGAAAATCGGAAAGCTGTCGGCGCCGATGGAGTCCCCATCGAAGTATGGAAGGCTATGGGTTCTCGTGGTGTGGGCATCTTCACCAACCTTTTTAACCGCATACTCGAGACCGGCAGAATGCCCGCCCAATGGAGACTGAGTGTTATAACTCCAGTTTTCAAGGACAAGGGATCTGTGCAGGAGTGTGGAAATAATCGTGGTATAAAGGTCATGTCCCACACCATGCAGGTCTACGAGCGTATAGTTGACTCTCGGATCCGGCAGGAGTGCACTGTCTCGGAGGGCCAGTATGGTTTCGCCCCGGTCATGGTACCATGGATCCTGTTTTCACCCTAAGGAACGTTATGGCGAAATACAGAACGAAGAATACGCTTCTGCATTTTCTGTTCCTGGACTTGCAGAAGGCCTTCGACTGTGTTCCTCGCGTGATGATCTGGTGGGCGCTGCGGTCCAAAGGGGTGCCAGAAACTTATATTGAAACCATCAGGGACATGTACCGAAATTCCGATTCTGTGGTGCGAACTGCTGTTGGTGACACTAAATCTTTCCCGATTACAGTCGGAGTCCACCAAGGATCCGTCTTATGTCCGTTTCTGTTTAGCGTAATAATGGATGCACTGTCCGTAATCAATCATCCGAGATGCACACGGGCAGCCCCCGTGGATGCTCATGTATGCTGATGAGATTATTGCGCTAGCGGACTCGGATAAGGGACGGCTTGGAAGGCGTGGAAAGAGTCGCTTGAGGACGGCGGTTTGCAACTCAACGTAGCGAAGACCGAATACTTGGCTAGCAATACAACAGATCCCACACCTGTCTGCGTAGACGGTCACATGGTCGAGCGGACAGGCCAGTTTAAGTATTTGGAATCTGTGCTTCACGAGTCCGGCGACATCGATTGTGACGTCAAGTCCCGCATTTCGGCAGCTTGGGCCAAGTGGCGGGAGGTAACTGGTGTCATCTGTGACCCGAAAATGCCGGTTAAACTGAAGGGACAAGTCTATAAAACGATCATTAGACCTGTCCTTTTGTTGGTAGTGAGGCGTGACCATTGCTTGTGCGACATAAGCAGGAGCTGCATTGCACGGAGATGAAGATGCTGCGCTGGATGTGTGGAGTGACGCGAAAAGACCGCGTCAGACCCGCTTTAGGGGCAGCTTTCATGTCCGAGACATTGCAGACAAACTGCAAGAATGCCGCTTACGGTGGTACGTGGGAAACAAATGTCTTGCTTGGCGCCTCCGCCTGGCCGCGGCGGATTGGGAAGACCCAAGAAGTGCTGGCTTGACGTCGTAAGATCGGATATGCGTGCAAATGGCCTCACTACACGGGATGCCGAAGATCGTGCGAAGTGGAGACGTAAAAGTAGGATAGCGGACCCCGGGCTCTCGAGAGGGATGCAACCGGGAACATCGCTTGGATGATGATGACTGCTCGAGGCAACGCCTTTTTTGCGACAAGTCAAAAATCTGATAAATATCATAAATCAAAATATAGGGCAGTCACTATATAGGAAGAATTTCGGCGATTAACCTTTGTGTCTAGCCTGCGTAAATATCTGTCGATTCTAAGTACATATATTTACGCAAGATCGACAAGGCCAGAGATAGAGAGGTTATTGTACAGATTTATTCCTGTAAAACGTCCGCCCTTTAGCAGAATGCTATCTCTCCTCGAAAAATGAGGTCTCATGTAGTCTAGACACGGTATTTCATAGATTCCATTATTTAATTATGTTTAAAAACTGGTTCTGTTCCAATAGTTCATGTTCTTTGATATTTCTAAGTGTTTAAAGCCAAGCCTATTCGAAAATCTATCTCACCTTGTGATTACTTCTAGTCACATGTTTCTTTTTAAATACACAGTAAACATATTTGTTTTTCTAAATTCAATTTTGCAATGCAGAATGTTACTCCGGTTGTAATAATTTATTAAATAAAAATGAATAATTATTATTAACAAAATAAACGTCTAAGATTTTGTTAGATTCATTTATTCACATAAATACAAAATAAATACAGATTAGTAAAATACCTTACTTAGGTACATTTAAAACTTATTTGCAGACTAACAATAAAAAATAAAATAATGTAGCAAAATTGACCGCTTAGCACGCAGAATTTCACACAATACATTTAGCCACCTGAGTCTCTGTCGCTATCACTAATTAATTATTTGGGTCACGTCCGCACATTAGGACTATGCGACATTTAGGTACGCGTCACTACACTAGCACAGTACACCTAAGGATATGTGTACTGTGTCACTAGCGTGGGTGACAGGGAAACACAGAGGTTAATGTACGTAATTCTCCCTGCATAGCGGACAAAGTAGGTATACATACTCCTATCAGTTTCCTGCGGGAAATTGGCGCGCAGGATCTAATCCGGATGCCGATTATTATGGGTCCTCTAACATGTATATTTTGTTAATATAAAACTAAGGGTTCCTTTTTTACCTTTTGAGGTACGGAACCCTAAAAAGCGCAACAGAAGCGATTTAGTGATTTATTAATGGGTAGGTAGGTAGATTCTCAATAGTTTTGTTACGCTTCGTAATTAGGTTTAGACTCCAATATAAAATAGTGAAATATGTTATTAAATAAAAATAACTAATTATTAATAATATCTAAGCGTTCGGTCGTAGGACTAATATAAAATCGAGCGTTTATTTGTAATGAAATGAGTGTAATACAATATTCAATATACAGGGTGAACAATTTAAATGGGCCTTCAGGGGGATATCCCTAACTACAAGTGATAGCGAAAAATGCTGAAAGGAGTTGCGTCCCCGATTTTAACAAAATCCTAGGTAAAACCCTAGGTACGGAACCCTAAAAAGTAAAATTACATATTTAGATTTTTGAATAAATCAATACCCTAGCCAGGAATCGAACCTTGTCTTTTTGCAAAAAAATAAACACACTATATTATTGTACCGCTCGATAGTTTTGCTGATAAAGATCAAATCCTGGAAACAAACATAGTGTGGTAAATCGAGAGAAATGTCTACATTACAAATCGCACTTATCGCAAGCAAACGGCTTTTCGCCAGTATGAGTCCAAAGATGACGTTTCAAATCTAGTTCTTGTACACATCTATATTCACATTATATCGCAAGCAAACGGCTTTTCGTTAGAATGAGTCATCAGATGACGTTTCAAATGAGTTTGTAAAAAATTTAGAAGCACACTGATCACATGCAAACCGCTTCTCACCGGTGTGATAATCTAAATGTCTTTTTAAGGTTGTGCTTGAGTTTGTTTTGTATTTACACTTATCGCAAGCAAATGGCTTTTCACCGGAATGAGCTATTAAGTGGATTTTTAAACGATTACTTTGATTACACCTATAAACACACCTATCACATGCAAATGGCTTCTCATTAGAATGAGTCATCATGTGCTGTTACAAAGCAGTTTTTTTTTTACATCTATAGTCACACTTATCGCAAGCCAGCGGTTTTTCATCAGAATGATGGATTAAACGTTGTTTTAAATGATAGTTTTGCTTTGTTGTGAAATGAAATGAAATGACAACAAAGTGTAACAAAAGAAAGTTTCTTTTTGCTTAGCTTCCTGCGTGGAGGCATGGAATCCGAGGGCCGCGAGTTGTATGTCAATTGGTAGCCTGGCTCTTGGAAATTTTGTCACTGTGCCCTAGACCGCACATTTCACGTCAGAGTTTTAAAAACACAGTCATTTGGTGTGTGCCTGTGCACCTCCTTTGCCTCACCTATATGGCGTGGCGTAGGGAAGAAGCGAACCCCCCCCGTGAACAAAAGCTGTTCTCTTCGATGCAAGAATACATTACTTTTGACACATCTATAATCACATTTCGGAGATTACCCCCAATATACATACATACATGTTACCAACGTTACCTCTTTATAATTGTTCCGGACGAAGCTTTAGTCGTAAGACAGTTAAGATTATTGTGTTCCTTTGTATTTGTTGTTTTATGTGTGTACGTATTCAAGTTGGGAGCCTTGGCAAATTATAAAAAAAACTATTTATTTTTCGAACGTCTTTATTCGTCCATAGTGAGATTAATACTAATTTTACAATAAATCTTAGAGCTAAAGAGAACTTAGGTAGACTAAACATCCTATGTTCTAAGAAAGCCTCAATCATCACAACACTTCCAATTAAGTTGCAGACAACGTCAGCGTTCTTAGAGGATGTGGGGATGTAACTCCTCCCCTTTCAGTGTCAAAACCACTTTCATGATTTTCATGATTTTCCTCTGAATTTTGGTGGTTTTGGCAAAGAATTATCTTATTCTTATATTTGAATATAAAGTAAGTGATTACAAAAATGATTATAAGTAAGTATAAAATAATTGTTCCAACACTGACACTTTTCACGTTAATTGACCTTTCAGTTTCACTTTTATTTAGTACATAGGATAGAGCGTGTAATTTTGTTAAGTCCACATCGTCGAAATACGTTGTAGGTATGGTTTCGGCAACAGGAAAAGAGATTTCAGGTAAGTTTGTCATCGGTAAGGGTCGATACGGGGCAGGATCCATGTTTGTTAATTTCCTTTTCAGGTAGAGCTGCTTAATGTTGATTTCACAATCGTCTTCTAAGGTAAGTATATATGTTCCCAGGACATCGTATCTGAGGATCTCGTTTACACAGGATTTGGTTACTGTATTTTTTTCAGCTGTAAATAATATCCATCTATCTTTCTGAATGCGTTCTAGTCTGATGCCGCTAACAATGACTGGTAGTGGTTTGCATGAAGTTACGTCTTTGTCGAATAGAACCAGTGAGGTGACACAGTCATCTTTCAGTAAGGATGACAGGCTGTTTTCAGGACACAGGAATAGAGAATCTTCGATTTGTGGGCAGGGTTGCGATAGTGATATGGTTTTTGACCCCTTTGCCAAAAGGATAGGATATTTGGGTAGGATTACGAATGTTTGGTTCGAAGGGCTTAACACAGGAAGTGGATATAGTTTATAGTAAACGTAAGTTGATTGTTCAACAATAGGAACCTCAATGATAAATACTATCTGCTTTTGCTTTACATAGGCTTTTAAATTTGTGCATTGTTCTATATTCAAAATATTTTCGGGAATAATAGAGTAAGGAAAATTAACAGATTTTTCCAATGGTTGTAAAATATTCAAAAGCTCTTGTGAGTCTATTATAGAGCTATGTAGAGTATTAACTTTACTAAAAGCTAATGCCGTTTCAACCTCATCCAATATGGTATATAGAGTCTGAAAGTTATGTAGGAAAATGTTAAACAATGTGGTTACACGGTGTATGTTTATGGTTTTGTTAATGGATAATTCAATTTCGTTAAGTTTCTTTGTGACTTGGATGAAATTGTATCGGGTAGAGTTGGCGAAGTGCTCTACTGTACCCACCAATTCTTTGATTACGGTCATTTTATTTTCAAATGCATTTTGTTTTGATTGAAGATCACTAATTAGGTTATTATATCTTTCCGCGTCTTCGTTATCTAGATTACCAGAAACTAATTTTATAAGTGAACCTAAAGGGTTAATGAGACCTCTTTTAATTCTGTTTATCGGAACCAATTGATGATATTTTTCAATTGTTATATTCTTTATAAAGTTTACCTGGTTTATTACATTACTTAATTCAGGGCCAACAGTGTCAATGTGAAGCGAAGGTGCAAAATTAATAAGAAGTTCGTTGAACTTATCAACGTTAACTTTTAAATCATTATGAACTAATTCTAAATCTAATAGGGATCGTGTTCCTAACTATGTCGCCTGTTACGACTGCCTTGGAAAACCTAGGCTTATCCTTGCTTCTACGGTTATTGACTCCTTTAACAAATATTTGGTCTCCTGGTGTTAGATCAAATTTTCTTTCTCCGCCTCTCTTTTCTACGATACGCTCTTTGGCACTTATAATCCTATTGGTTAGGAATTCATACAAGTGTTTTGTCCTGCGACAATGTTCTTTTTAGATGTAACAATGTTTCTTTAATACCACGGTGGCATGTTTTTCCTTGATGGTATTTTAAAACTATTTCTCGTTGTTCATTTTCATTTTCGATAAATACAACTCGGTCTGTACATTCAAAGAGTTTAACTGAATTCTTTTGGAATAATGAAATGACTGCTTCGTTAAAAAGTTTCCTAAATGATTGGTCTTCGAAATAAAAGAAGTATTTGATTTTAGGTCTGACATATTCTTTGAGTAATTGTTTGACTAAGTCTAATCTATTTAGAGGCATATGAACTTCAAAAATCTTTTGCTTGTTATTTGATAGATTTTTAACGGTCATTTGGTCTCTGTTCCAGGTATATACAAGGATTTGGTGCGGTTTAGTGTCTATAGCTTCATGTAAAATGGGAATACCGTCTGTGTCAATATCGAAAGCTGAATGAGCTGTTTCTGTGCTACTGCTATTATGATCTGGTCGTTCAGATCCGGTCAGAGTAGTTTCTGATGGTGAAGGGATAGAATAAGGTGATTTTCTGCCTTGAATTATTTCTGTTTGTTGAGAATCTGAGTCTGATATTTCTACTATACTTTGAGGACTATTTCCTATCATAGAAAGGTTTTCTTCATTATCTATGGCATTTATTTTAATTCTTGAAAGTGCGTCTGCGTTTAGGTTTTGTTTTCCGTTTTTGTATACTATATTGTAATCGAATTCTTCTAGTCTTAGTTTCCATCGGGTAAGTTTACTGTTTGGTTCTTTAATTGATCCTAACCAAGCTAAAGGTCTGTGGTCTGTATAGATAGTAAACTTTCTGCCGTATAAATATGGTCGAAAGTGTTTTACCGCCCAAACTATGGCAAGTAACTCTTTCTCTATGGTACTATAACGGGTTTCGGCTTCGTTAAGTGTTCGACTAGCGTAAGCTATTGGCTTGTCTGCACCTATAGGGCCTTGAGAAAGTACTGAGCCTATTGCAAAGTTTGATGCGTCTGTGGTAAGAACAAATGGTTTTGTAAAATCAGGGAATTGTAATAATGGGGCATTAGTTAATAGCGTTTTGCATGTTTCGAATGATTTAATAAAAGCTTCGTCTGCGACTACTTTATTCCTCTTTTTAAGGCAATTGGTCATAGGATGTGTTATTTTAGAAAAGTCTTTAATGAACTTTCTGTAATATCCTACTAATCCTAAAAAGCTTTTTATTTCTGTGGGTGTTTTAGGTAACGGAAATTTTAGAACTGCGTCTATTTTATCATTATTGGGCTTAAGGCCGTCTTTGGTAATGACGTGTCCAAGATAGAGTACTTCTTTTCGGAGGAACTCGCACTTGTTCATTGTTACTTTCAGATTTGTTTCTCTAAGTCTCTGAAATATGTTTCTTAATTTATCTATGTGCTCATGAAGACTTGCAGAGTAGACGATGATGTCGTCAAGATAAACTAGACAGTGTATACCCTGTAATCCTTTTAAGATGGAATCCATGGCTCTTTGGAACGTAGCTGGTGCTGTTTTGAGTCCAAAAGGCATTCTAAGGAACTCGTAGTGTCCTGATTGGGTGGTAAACGCTGTTTTGTGCCTATCTTCTTCATTAACTTCAATTTGATGGTAACCACTAGCTAAATCAATTGTACTAAAATAGATTGATTTTCCTAGCTTGTCGAATAGATCTGTGATGTTAGGTATAGGGTACTTATCGTCCACAGTGATTTCATTTAATCGCCTGTAGTCTATAACTAACCTATATTTCTTTTCGCCTATAATGTCGCTTTTCTTAGGGACTAAATGTACGGGGGCTGACCAGGGGGAATGTGAATCTTTAATAACGTTTTCGTTTAACATTTTATTAACCTGTTTCTGAATTTCATCATTAACAACTGGGGGATGCCTGAAGGGCCTAACGTATATTGGGTCTTCGTTTTGGGTACGTATATTGTGTTTCACATGTCCTGTATGTGTTAACGGGATTTGGTCGCAATGGAAAATATCTCTATATTCATAACAAAGTTCTTTGATAAGGTTATGTTCTTCCTGGTTAAGATGATCTAGCCGTAGGTTATTTAGATTTTGTTTTAGCATGTTATCTACTTCTATATTGTCTTGGTCATGTATAATGTTGATTTCGATTTCAGCTGGAATGTCTTCTTTATTGATTCTATTGACTTTAATTTGCTTGTTAAAACACAACATTAATTTTTCGTCGGATACGTTTTGAATTACAGTATATGCATAAGAATTTACACAATTAACGATTGCTGAAGGCATTCGTACGTCTTTACTAAATTCTCGATAGTCGACAATAGCTTCACCATTGGGAAGGTCGGTTGGAATTTTAACTCTTGTTTCAGATCGCGGATCCAGATGAACTTCATACGGGGGATTATAAACTATGGGAATTTCAGAATTGCGATTTTTCAAAACTTGTTTTTCCATATCGATTGTAGCTCCTAATTGTGATAAAAGATCTGCACCGATTAGTCCATCGTAACGTTTGTCTACGTCGTATAGATAGAATTTATGTTGTCCTTTAGTTCTGAATGACTTAAGTAATGGAATACAGATAACTTTATCGTGTTTGCTGCTTGCATGAGTACTAACTACTTCAAATGGTTCTCGGTAAATAAATTTTCGAAAATATTTTAAGGCTAGTGTTGGGCTAATGAAAGATCTAGTACTTCCGGTATCGATCATGAAGTATGCATTTATTTCGGGTAAGTGTATATGGGGTAATTTATTTATATAATGATAATTAAGGTTGATTATTTCACACTCGCGTCCTCTATTGCAGTACAAAAATTTTGTTCACTATCAGTGATTTCTTGGATATCGATTTGGCTATTTGTTTCTGTAGGAAAGTTGTTATCGAAATAAGATTGTTCGTACTGTTCGAAATCTGTGTCGGTTTCTAATTCGTTATTGTAAAACATATTTTCATTTTCATAAACTTGGTTCTGGGATTCGTCAATGTAATTATTGCGAGCTGTTCGCATAGAGACATCGTTTTGTGGTGGTCTCTGTTGAGATACGAATGGATAATTAGTCCTGTTATTATTGAATGAAGGACCTGGTTGAGGATTACCTCTATTGACATTTTGTTGGTTGTTTGGAATGCCAAATTTAAAATTTTGTTGATGAGGAATTCCGAATTTAAAGTTTTGTTGTTGCGGAATACCAAATCTAAAATTAGTGTTTCCTGGATTTCGGAAGTTTTGATTAGGTTGAAAGTTTGGTTTAAAATTCTGGTTTTGTGGGATACCAAATTTAAAGTTAGTATTTGGTTGATTGAATTTGTTTTGTGCGTTAAACCTATTTTGTGAAAATTGATTCTGGTTTTGGGGTAACATTCGATTTGTTGGAATACCGAATTTAAAATTATGGTTACTGTTATTAGTATTAGCCGGTGCTATTATTAGCTGTTGAGTCGGCTTAGCTGTGTTTGGTTTGACATTATTAAATGCATTGTATTGGTTCGTGAAATTTTCCTCTTCCATAACTATGCTTAAGGCATTTTCTAAAATGGTTACTTCCTTTCGCCTAATTATTCTTATCAAGTCTTTCGGTAAATTATTCAGAAAAACGTTTAATGCAGTGTCGTTATAGATGATCATACGCGCTGCTTTTACACCCTCGTCGGTAAGGAGGTTTACTTTAGCAAATAAACTACTTTTAAGCGCTTGAACTCTTTTACAGAAATCTGTATAAGATTCGTTCGGTTTTATACGCAAGGTTTCAAGTTCGATTTTGATGCATTGTTCGGACCTAGGATCGCCAAAGTGCTGGGTAAGAAGAGCTCTGAGTTGTTCCCAATCTCTGATATCGTTTCGTTCGCTTACTAGGACTGCTGCTTTCCCACTTAGTCTACAACTAATGCACTGATATAAATATGCATTTTGTGCTGGAGTACCGGCACCTCGGAAATTGTTAACGACATATTCACATTTTTGAAGGAAGAAATTTAAAAGATTTTCTTCGCCGTCAAATTTCGGGATTAAACACAAAATTTCTTTTGGAATAAGTTGGATTTGCTCCATTTTAAATTTTAAACACACACTTTAAAATACAGTTAAATTCACGGTAAAATACACACAATAAAATACACACACAATAAAATACTGAAATAAAATATTATTAAATACCTAATAAATTTAAGGAACGATTTAGTTTCCTTGTTTACACAATTTTTTTTTTTTTATATACCTACCTAATATTTAAGGAACGATTTAGTTTCCTTGTCTATACAATTTTTTTTTTTATATACCTACCTAATATTTAAGGAACGATTTAGTTTCCTTGTCTATACAATTTTTTTTTTTATATACCTACCTAATATTTAAGGAACGATTTAGTTTCCTTGTCTATACAATATTTTTTTATATAATGTTTAAATGTTACGTTAAATTATTTTTTTCACAAATTATTCTTTTCAAAATCAGATAGTATTTATTTAAAAACTAATCGTAGTCCGATACTACGTTAAAACTAAGTGTAGTGCGATACTACGGTGTAGTGCGATACTACCTTAAATAGTTTTTATACAGATCACGGGAATAAGACAGGACGAATTAAGGATGGCAAGGATGTCTACTCACCAACCACTCGAACCCATTTCTCCCTTGATATATCTGCTTATAACTGCTGCTGCACTCGGTCTTGAAAATATTTATTTGGTTCGATTCGGATTTTCGCGAAAATTACGTAAATTAATTTGGATTTACTATGTAACTTCACTTAAAAATCCGCTCCGGCTGCGCCATTCAAGTTGGGAGCCTTGGCAAATTATAAAAAAAACTATTTATTTTTCGAACGTCTTTATTCGTCCATAGTGAGATTAATACTAATTTTACAATAAATCTTAGAGCTAAAGAGAACTTAGGTAGACTAAACATCCTATGTTCTAAGAAAGCCTCAATCATCACAACACTTCCAATTAAGTTGCAGACAACGTCAGCGTTCTTAGAGGATGTGGGGATGTAACTACGTAGTTATAAGCTGGTATTTGTATTGTTTTGATTGTTATTTACGTGTTAAAAATAAGTTATATTGTATATAGGTAGGAACGAAATAAAAGTTGTTTATGGTTGTGTTTTTACTGATAGGTATAGCTTAGATATAAGGTGTAGCACGCGGACACAGATACCCGTGCTATACTGGGCAAACAAGCCACTAAAATATAGGTACGTTAGTCTTCTAATTAGGTAGATGAATGGCAGACTAGCCACCACTACACGGCAGATTAGCCACTAATTAGTAGGTAGGGCATATCGGCAGCCTAAGCCGTAGTATTAGGTCACAGAACAGATTAGCCTGGGCCTAGGTAGGTATGTGAAATCTATCTAGACAGGAATATTAAACAATAGGTATTACCTATAAAAAACCGTTAGCGGCTAGACAAAGATAGCCTGACTAGGCACAAAGAGTACCATAAACCGTTAGCGGCGAAAACGGGATAGTTAAATATAAGAACACTGTGGTTTGTAAGGGTAAGAGAGAAAACAAACCGATCTATAGCTAGCTATAGAATATCGTGAAATCATACGATATCGTAAAACAGCACGAGTCTTTTCTCTTACCCACTAAAAGGTGTGAATGAAAAGCACTATGTTTTGTTTCTTACGTGACGGGGATTGGTGAACCAAAATCGGACCGATAAGAAAAAGCGACACGAATGCGGGGTAGGGAAAATTTCACATAATAAACGGGTTTTTATGAAGGTTCGTTGGTTGCTGCCCTGCCTGTCCAAGGTGTTCGAGCGCCTAGTCCTGCAAAGGATGGCGGACCAGCTCACACCCAGGACCGAACAGTTCGGCTTCAGAGCGGAGCACAGCACCACGCTGCAGTTGTCCAGGGTGCTGCACCACATCGCGGTACTTCGTAACAAGAAGGAACACGCAGTTGCAGTACTCATGGAGAAGGCCTTCGACCGGGTCTGGCACGACGGCCTGGTCTTCAAGCTGGACGCCCGCGACGACCTCCCGAGAAGATTCGTCCGCCTCGTCGACTCCTTCCTGTCCGACCGGACGTTCAGGGTGCGAGTCGAAGACAGTCTCTCGGAGGACCGCCAGATCAGAGCCGGAGTGCCTCAGGGGAGCGTGTTGTCTCCGTCGTGCTACTCCATGTACACGGATGACATCCCGAACCCCGGAAATGCACTCCTGGCTCTGTACGCCGATGACGCCGCCTACATCACAGCCTCCTTCAAGCTGCACCACGCAGCCGCGAAGATGCAGCCTGGCTGGACAGGTGGCGCCTATCGGTGAACGTCCAGAAGACCCAGGCGATCGCCTTCACCGGGAAGCAGATGCTCCCTCCTCTCCTCGAATTGCTCGGCACACCTGTCCCCTGCAAAAGGGACGTCAAGTATCTTGGGGTGACGATTGACAGGAGGCTGAACATGGCCAAACACGCGAAGACCGCACACACACCCGCGCGGCGCGATCCATCCTCCGTCCAGTGCTTTCATCTTCTCTCTCGCTCCGCACAAAGGTCGGGGTGTACAAACAGTACATCAGATCCCGCCTCACGTACGCCGCCCCGGCCTGGTATGCGTTCCTGGCCGAAACACACCGGAAGTCCCTCAGGGTCCAGCAATCGCAGGCCCTGAGGACCATCACCGACGCTCCCAGATACGTCAGGAACGCTACCATAGCGAGAGATCTGAAGATCGAAAGCCTGGACGAGTTCATCGCCCGCCTCGCGAAGGCCATGTTCAAGCGTGCCGATGCCTCTAGATACCCACACCTGGTCGGGATTGCCGAGCAATTCGACCGCCCGGAGAGGAGCCGCCCGTACCCGCGGGAACTGGTGGCAGAGTCGCCGGAGGAAGACGCCGAAACCGCACCCATGGGCCATCGGCCCGAAGGAGCAAACCCCTGCATCATAGCAGAGAAGAAATCCCGTAGCGTGAAGGTTCGTTCGTTTCACCAACATCTTGGGCACTCAATAAATATTGCTGTAAATAGAAAATAGAAGTAAGAATAAGGAATAAAGAACACTACATGAAGAATCCATCTATCATTTCACGACCCATCGTCATTTTCAGAAAGCAGGCGTCCAGCGATAGTAGACCTACAATCCCGGCATCAGTGTACATGCCCGGCCGCCGCCGCGCCGTAAATAAGAAGAACATCGTTTATACAGTCCACATCGAAACATAGAAACAGAAAAACGGCGGTCCGGGTTCCGTACAATAATATTATTATAGATTAATCACACTTATCGCAAGCAAACGGCTTTTCGCCAGTATGAGTCAAAAGATGACGTTTCAAATCTAGATTTTGTACACATTTATATTCACATATATTGCAAGCAAACGGCTTTTCGTTAGAATGAGTCATCACATGGCGTTTCAAATGATAGTTTGTAAAAAATTTAGAAGCACACTGATCACATGCATACCGCTTTTCACCGGTGTGATGATTTAAATGTTCTTTTAAGTGTGATCTTGAGTTTGTTTTGTATTCACACTTATCGCAAGCAAATGGCTTTTCACCGGAATGAGTCATTAAATGTCTTTTTAAACTACTACTTTGAATACACCTGTAATTACACTTATCGCATGCAAATGGTTTTTCGTCAGAATGAGTTGCCAAATGTTTTTTTAAATTACTACTTTCAATACACCTGTAATTACACTGATCACATGCAAACCGCTTTTCACCGGTGTGATAATTTCGATGTTTTTTTAAGGATGAGCTTGAGTTTGTTTTGTATTCACATTTATCGCAAGCTAATGGCTTTTCACCGGAATGAGTCATTAAATGTCTTTTTAAACTACTACTTTGATTACACCTATAATCACACCTATCGCATGCCAATGGCTTCTCATTAGAATGAGTCAACATGTGCTGTTTCAAAACAGCTTGTTTTTTACATCTATAGTCACACTGATCACAAGAAAATCGTTTTTTATCAGTATGCAATATAGAATTAGTATTTGAAATACTTTTTGGAGTAAATTTGAAATTATCACAATTAGACGGTTTTTCACCAGTGTGTAGCATTGAATGTTTTAATATGAGTGATATTGCAGTGCATGTAAAAGTACATTGAGGGCATGAGAACATTTTTCGTGTCAGTTTTGAAGTGGAGGCTGTATCGGTGTCCACAGGGCGGGATCTCGCAGTGGTCGGCCTCCGGTGCTCTAGTTGGAGACCACCTGTGAATAATACAAAGTGTAACAAAAGAAAGTTTCTTTTTGTTTAGCTTCCTGCGTGAAGGCATGGAATCCGAGGGCCGCGAGTTGTATGTCAATTGGTAGCCTGGCTCTTGGAAATTTTGTCACTGTGCACTGTTTGAGGGAAACAGACCGCATATTTCACGTCAGAGTTTTAAATACACACTCATTTGGTGTGTGCCTCCTTTGCCTCACCCATATGGCGTGGCGTAGGGAAGAAGCGAACCCTCCGCCCCCCCCCCCCCCCCCCGTGAACAAAAGCTGTTCTCTTTGATACAAGAATACATTACTTTTGACACATCTATAATCACATTAATCACACTTATCGCAAGCAAACGGCTTTTCGCCAGTATGAGTCAAAAGATGACGTTTCAAATCTAGATTTTGTATATTATACCTACATTTATTTATAATTACATCTATCGCAAGCAAGCATCTTTTCCTTTTTATTAACTATGTATAATGATGCGTCACTAAATGCTTATTTAACGTACTTCTACTAATACACCTGTATTCACACTTATCGCAAGCAAACGGCTTTTCGCCAGTATGAGTCCAAAGATGACGACTCAAATCTAGTTTTTGTACACATTTATATTCACATCTATCGCAAGCAAACGGCTTTTCGTTAGAATGAGTCATCAGATGACGTTTCAAATGATTGCTTGTAAAAAATCTAGAAGCACACTGACCACATGCAAACCGCTTTTCACCGGTGTGATAATTTAGATGTTTTTTTAAGGATGAGCTTGAGTTTGTTTTGTATTCACACTTATCGCAAGCAAATGGCTTTTCACCAGTGTGAGTCATTAAATGGCTCTTTAAATTTACTCTTTGTTTACACCTATAATCACACCTATCGCATGCAAATGGCTTCTCATTAGAATGAGTCATCATGTGCTTTTTCAAAATATTTCTTTTTTTACATCTATAGTCACACTTATCGCAAGCCAGCGGTTTTTCATCAGAATGATTAATTAAATGTAGTTTTAAATGATAGTTTTGCTTTGTTGTGAAGTCACACTTATCGCAAGCAAACGGTTTTTCGTCAGAATGAGTTCCTAAATGTTTTTTTAAATCACCCTTTCGGATACATCGGTAATTACACTTATCGCATGCGAACGGTTTTTTATGACAATTAGCAATTAAATGCATTTTCAACTGATTTTTTTGGTCACATTTATAATCACACTTTATACAAGCAAACGGTTTTTCACCAGTATGAGTAATATAATGTAATTTTAAACTAGTCATCCGTTTTGTTTTGAAATCACACATATCGCAAGAATATGGTTTTTCATCAGAATGAGTAATTAAATGAAGTTTTAATCGATGACTTTGGGTTGTCCTGTAATCACATTTATCACACCTTAGCAGCTTTTCATTAGAATGACTCATTGAATGTTTCTGCAACTGCCTGTTTAAAATACATCTGTAATCACACTTTCCGCAAGCATACCGTTTTTCACCAGTATGCAACATAGAATGAGTATTTAAAATACTTCTTGGAGAACATTTGAAACAATCACAATTAGACAGTTTTTCACCAGTGTGTAGCATTGAATGTTTTGTTATGAGTGATTTTGCAGTGCATGTAAAAGTACATTTTGGGCATGAGAACATCTTTCGTGTCAGTTTTGAAGTGGAGGCTGTATCGGTGTTCAAAGGTTGGGATCTCGCGGCGGTCAGCCTCCGGTGCTCTAGTTGGACACCTGTGAATAATACAAAGGGAACAAAAGAAAGTTTCAATTTGTTTATCTTCCTGGGTGAAGGCAGGGAGCCGAGGGCCGCGAGGTGTATGTCAATTGGTAGCCTGGTTCTTAGAAATTTTGTCACTGTGGACCGTTTCAAGGGAACAGACCGCACATTTCACGTTAGAGTTTTAAAAACACTAATTTGGTGTCGTGATTCTGAAACACTCGAAGTTTCAGTGACTTAAATTACGCATTAACCATACATTTCTTTTGACAATGGGTAAAAATCGATAAAACCAGTACAACTTTAAAAAAAAACCGGAACTTCCAAATCGTCAACAACGCCAATAAGGGTATCTTGTTGACTGCTTTGGTTTTCACATAGTCCTGCTTTCACCCATATGGCGAGGCATCGGGGAGTAGCGACCCCTCGCCCCCACGTGAGCTCCAGGGGAAAGTAACCGTTCCCCACCTCCGGCTTGTCTAAGTTGGCTCGTAGGAGTGAACACTGACGAGGAAGCGGTCCCCTTAGGCTTCCCTTCACCGGCGGGTCCAAATGGAGGATACATCACGTCAGTAATAAGTTGGTCCATAGGATTAGGATGGTTTAAAAGTCCAGTGAAGTGAGGTCTTTTCATCCTTCTGCCTCTCACGTCGCTGTTGTGGTTGTTATTTGTTCGGCTTAATTAGGATGTCCCAGTTTGTGACTCTTGGCCTGCCATTTTTACGTGTTTGTTGAACATTGTAACGGCAGGCGCCAGTCACCTCAGTGTCCTAATTTAATATCTTCGAAAATCGGAAATAGCAATAATATTTGACATAATTTAATGTTCAAACCGTACGAAGTCGAAGTTAAATAAAATACGACTTTATTCCTATTTTTATGAAGGCTTAGGTATATTACATAGTAAGTACCCCGCAGTTTTTTTTAGTTTTAACTAGTATGAGTAATTAAATGCTTTTTAAAATCATTACTTTTGACACATCTATATTCACACTGATCGCAAGCAAAAGGCTGTTCCTTTTTATCAGTGTGAATCATAAGATGCTTTTTTAACTTACTACTGCTGATAGTTCTATAACCACACAAATCGCAAGCAAACGGTTTTTCACCAGTATGAGTCATGCAATGATATTTTAAAGATTCTTTTTTCAAACATTTATACTCACATCTATCGCAAGCGAACGGCTTTTCGTTAGAATGAGTCATCAAATGACGTTTCAAATGAGTATTTGTAAAAAAATCTAGAACCACACTGATCACATGCAAACCGCTTTTCACCGGTGTGGTAAGTTAAATGTCTTCTTAAGGTTGTGTTAGAGTTTGTTTTGTATTCACACTTATCGCAAGCAAACGGTTTTTCACCAGTGTGAGTCATTAAATGGCTCTTTAAATTAACCCTTTGATTACACCTATAATCACACCTATCGCATGCAAATAGCTTTTCATTAGAATGAGTCATCATATGCTTCCTCAACATATCTTTTTTAACACATCTATAGTCACATTTAACACAAGCCAGCGGTTTTTCATCAGAATGAGTCATTAAATGTAATTTTAAATGATAGTTTTGCTTTGTTGTGTAACCACACTTATCGCAAGCAAACGGTTTTTCGTCAGTATGAGTCGTTAAGTGCTTTTTCAAATTCCCTTTTTGAATACATCTGTAATCACACTTATCGCATGCAAAAGGCTTTTCATGGCAATTAGCAATTAAGTGCATTTTCAACTGATCTTTTTGATTACATTTATAATCACACTTAACGCAAGTAAACGGTTTATCACCAGTATGAGTCATTACATGTAATTTTAAACTATGATTGTGTTTTGTTTTGAAATCGCACTTGTCGCAAGCAAATGGTTTTTCGCCAGTATGAGTCATGAGATGACGTTTCAAATTAAGATTAGTGGGAAATCTATCACCACACTTATCACAAGCGAATGGTTTTTCATCAGAGTGAGTAATTAAATGATTTTTTAACCGATGACTTTGGCTTGTTCTGTAATCACATTTATCACACATCAGCAGCTTTTCATTCTAATGACTCATTAAGTGTAACCTCAGCTGACTCTTTAGAATACATCTGTAATCACACTTTTCGCAAGAAAACGGTTTTTCACCAGTATGAGTCATTAAATGAGATTTTAAACTGTAGTTGAGGTTCGTTTTGAATTTACACTGATTGCAAGAAAACCGTTTTTCACCAGTATGCATCTTGGAATGAGACTTTAAGTTACTTTTTCGTGAACATTTGAAATCACACCTATCACAGTTAAAAGGTTTTTCACCAGAATGTCGCATTGAGTGAAGTTTCATGTGTGATGTTGAAGTAGATGTATAAGGGCATTGAGGGCATGAGAACATTCGTGTCACTCTTGATGTGGAAGGTGTTACGGCGTCCACAGGGCTTGGACTTGCGGTGATTGGTCCTTCGTGTTTGACCGTAACATCTCCTGTGAGGGATGATCAATACACTCATAATACACGGTGTATACAGTAGGCATGGAAATTATTGCTATTTTTAAATAGCTGTGATTGTTACCAAGCTATTTTTGAATCACAGTGTTAGTGCGACTGCTATTGTGCTATTGTGTTATTTTTCACTTAAAAATTATCTATAACAAAAAATAACACAGATTAAAAATAGCTGTCAATTATTTTTAACAATTATAATATTCAATCACGGTCTGTTATTTGTGCTATTGGTAATTATTTTTCACATTGTGATTATTCGATGATTTCAATGAACTTTCCCTCATACTTTAACAGGCTTGGGACTGTCAATGTATTTGATCTTGAAATGAAATATTAATTAATACAGTACGAAACAAAACTCGACTTAGAGACGCTGAAAATAAGGAACAATTTAATTTGGCCGCGAAACAAAATAATGGCGCTCTCTGTTATTCTGTTATGTGATTGTGATTATTTTGGGAAATGTTACTAAAAATAGCTCTTTAAAAAATAACACTAACAGTTATTACGATTATTTATAGCATCTGTGATTGGTGATTTTTAAATAACACTGTTATTTATAGTGTGATCAGCTATTTATACCATGCCTAGTATACAGGGATAAATATTAAAAAAATATATTTTGAAAGGAGCTCTCTCTAACCCCTTCCTTACTTTTTGACATAAATTCAGGGTGACAAACATTCAACATAATTTTAATATGAATATCTACCTATATCTATAAATTGCATTGTCCTGACTGACTGATGAATGATGATGGATCAACGCACAACCTAACTGGGGCTGAAATTTGGAGAATGTGTTCTATGGGATGTTTGCATTTAATAAGGGTTTTTCGATATTCCCCTGGGATCGGAAGTTAATTGCAAATGTCGTTGCGACGCCAAATAGCTGTTATTTTATGCTAGAAAAGTTTATAAATGTGAAAAGAGAGTTTTAAACTGGGTGATTTTTGATCTTAGCATTGTAATTGTTCGAAAGGCACGTTAAGCAGTTGGTCCCAGTTGTTTTCTCCGATAGCAGTCATTAGGTCAGGTTAGAGGCCTTAGGGTGACCTGTCAACTCTAACACTAGGTGAGCCACACCACTAAGCAAAAAAAAACTTGTAATTGTTTCTATCTAAGTAAATTGAAAATAACAGCTCAAGTTTAACTGTAAATATAAGAAGAATACAAATTGCACTCACCAGATACATCTTTGTCCAATTGGATTTGTTTTGCATACAAAAGACTTTTTGTTGCCTTAAGATTTTTCAATGGTGAACTATTCCTTCCAACATTTGAAGATCCAGCTGCAGTTTCACTTTGCAAATCATCTAAAACATCTGAAAAGTCTCTTTTAGCACAAAGACGTTTCTTTTTCTTATCATTTCCATCATAAGACATCTGATTGTTGTCTTTTTCATCATCAGATATCTGTAAGCTGTCTTTCTCATCATTAGATAATTGTATGTTGTCTTTCTCATCATCAGATATCTGTATGTTGTCTTTCTCATCATTAGATGTTGGTGCTTTGTCTTCATCATCAAATGTCTGAGTTTTCACTAGTTCATACGAAACATGTATGGAATCGGTTTGATGATCATGAATGACTTCTTGTTTTATTTCTTTTGTAATGAAAGCTCCTGATTCTTCTTGACCTGTATTGTCTGAAACATAAATGGAAATGAATTAAGTATGGTTTGGTATCTCACCACCAGGTAGCATGTTGTTTACATGCTGATCTGAGATCTCTTAGGGTCTAATCATACTAGCGGATTGTGGGCGCCGCGATTACGAGGCAAAGTCGTCGCGCGCGGTCGCGTACGATCGTGTTTTGTACACTCAGTAACAGAATGGATTCTGACAAGGAAATACTGCTGTTAGCTTTGTTGATTCGAAGCCCATGTGAGTGCAAGTGTACAAAACAAAACAGTGTTGAGACGTCTTCGTCGCGCAACTGTGAGAATCCGCTGCGGGACTGCTCTGCCCGAAATCCGCCTGCAATCCGCTAGTATTTTAAAGCCCTAACTCTGTCATAGATAAGTAGTTATATTTTAACATACCAGAGTAGCCAGCTGTTCCCAAGGGTTCGGCTTTGACTTGCAGCTCCCAAAGTTCGAAAACCTCAGTGGTGGTCTTATTGAGGGAAATCAGCGGTTGCTTTGTTAGTTTAACCTAAAAGTATTACATTGATAGATGTATGTGTGCGGTAGGTAAACATGGGCCAAGGAAACAAACACATGTTGTGTTTTCAGCAGTCAAAGAGTTATTTTGTTTTTAGTCCCTATCTTCAAATTCTTCCTATCTGAATCAAATGATATCTCAGGATTCAGGTTTCAAGCTGGCAGTTACTTTCTCTTATTATGGGACAATTTTATGTTTGACATGCATTTATCTTATGGTGAAGGTAAACATCAGGAGGAAACTCACATCTTAAAATCATGTGGAATGGCTCTATAATGTGGCTATGTACGGAAAAATACCCCATAAAACTTTTAACTATTTTTATCTAAAATAAAGAAATGAATTCATTGGTTTGTAAGATCAACTCTGATTATTATGTCCCAGATGCAAAAAGCATGGATGAAAAGTTGCTTATGCTGTATAAACCTGACCACCTCACCAACACATCTGCTCATAGTCTGGAAGACTGATTGCAAGATATATGGGGAAAAAATGCTGTATAAACATCTAAACTGGATGTCAAGGCTAGTAGTACTCACATCTGTGTCAGAGTTCCGGTACCACCGCTCCAGCGCGTCGTCAGACTCCCTGGCTGTCTCAATGAACTTGCGACATCGGCGCAGCTGCGATACACACACGAAGCACAGCGCAGTCGGCCAGCCAGCTTGCTGCAGCTGCAACTATATTTATTTATTTATTTAGCACACAGAACAGATTATGACAGAGATATATTAACAAATCATGACACCAGTTTTGTTCTAGAACATAATCCTTAAATATGTATGCCTAAAAGCAATAAGGTATTTTAACTAAACAGAGAGACGTTATGAACTTATGATGATACAATACAATATTTAGAAACATGTCCCACCCACCAAGGAGCCACGGCGGAGGATCAGCGCAAGATGCCTCATTGTGACTAAATCAGCCACAAAGGCACCGGAACCGGGCATATATTGCAAATACTATTGCACACACTACATTGTATCCAGTCCCACCATACAAGGCTATGGCCCTAGCTTACCTTGCGACCTGTTACTACATCGTAACTTTGCTCGAGCGTCGTATTGGCGACTCCGTAGGTCTTACGATCGTCAGATAAACAAACTCTGCACACACCTTCCATAACTAACGCTGTGCTGGCACAGTAGAGTACACAACTCACTATTAAGGAAACAAGAAACTCTATAGTAGACTGACTTAAAGAAAACTCAGGACTGCAGCTAGAACTCAATCAATCTTCAAAAGTTATTGTTTTGATAATAATTAATTATACCAACAAACGAACAAAAAGAATGCATAAATAAATCCATAGAGTTAGGGTTGCCAACCGTACTATAATATATATTTATTGTACAGTCCGCGGCACGAATCAAGAAACAAAATGGCGGATGCGCAAAAGTCGATTTTTCATAGAAAGCGCATTTAAATTTACTGCGCGAACTTTCCCCTTTCACGACAAAACTTTTCATCTTTCGTGCCGCTCACTATACTATATTTCAGCTCAGCGTATTAAATATTTTTGAAAGCACAATAGTACGCAAAAATACTATATTTCTGGCATAATTTGTAAAAAGTTGTTTCTTTTATGAATTCCTCCTCTCTGCATTTACACAGGACTGTTTTCTACGAGTATTAGAGGGAAAAAAAGAGAAGCCTTATAAAAAAGGTGCTCATAATTTAAAGATTGAATGTCGGGAACATTTTTTTTTATATTCAAGAAAGAAAGAGTATTTGAAAGTGTGAAAAAAAGGTTAAGTGCAAAAAATACGTATTTTTTCGAAATATTCTACAAAACACCGCTCTAATTTTTGTACCATATTTTTTTGGGTCTTCTATATTTTTTAGCCACAAATACTAAATTTTTCGAAAAAACTGTTGGCAACCCTACATAGAGCATACTTGAGCAAAGATGAATATAATTACTAAAGTGCCCTACACACGTTTAGATTTATCTTACAGATAAATCGCATGCGAGAAATCTTTACGATAAATCGTACGTGTGTAGGCAAAACTGAGAACTGTACAGTTCAACTGACGATCAAATCGAAATGGCATAAATAAAACTGAAGAGCTTTCAGTTTTTACCACAGTTTACCTAGTAGTTGATCTTCGGGAAATGTTTCACGCCGTACTCCGGCATTATGAAGTCCGATTTCGATAATTCTTTTTTTATTTGGAAGCTGAGAGTCCCGAGTAAAATCTCGGTAAAGATCTTAGGACATCCCAGAATTAAGTAAATTACTCATTTTTGGGCTTTTATCAATAGAATCGGCTCCTAAGAACAGCTTGTGGAAAAATATTATCAATATTAATATTAAAATTATTATCATAATACGTGTTACTTCAAGCGAAAATAAATCGCAACTGATAAAACTGAATGTGTGTAGGCACTAGGGCGTTGCGATTAAACTGTACGTACAGTTTTATCGCAACGATAAATCGTATAGAGAAATCTAGACGTGTGTAGCGTCCCTAAAGGAGTTAAGAGCCCTATACCTGCTATACTCAAAATCCCTGTCGTAGAACTTTTTTTGTGTATGGATTGTAGATAGGGTTACCAGATCACCGGATTTGTCCCGAGATCTCAGGATTTTTGGACATTTCTCAGGATTGCGGCCGCATTTCGTGAATCTCATAAATTCTCAGGATTTTTAGAATATTCAGCAAAAAACCAACCAAAGTATCTAACTAGCTGTGCCTGCGACTTCGTCAACGCTTTCGAAAACCTACTTAATGCTATCGCTGTGCAAAAGTCTACCTAAACTTAAGGACCAGAGAAGTATTGTTGCTGAGCCGAAAAATAACAAAATAAGCTCTCCGACATACAGGGCAACCGACGTCGCTTTTTACGTGGGTAATGCGCCATATGCACCGCCACTCTCGAGGGAAAACGGTCCGATTGTAAATAAGTAGGCATGGAAAAAAAAAGTGTAAAAAATCTAAGGATTTTTTGGTGGAAATCAGGACTATTCACACTTTTGATTTTTTCATCTGGTAACCCTAATTTTAGATGACATTCATGACAATTGTTTCCTACATTTTGGTGTAGTTTTAAGACAAAAACCTCATACTATCCAAATTTTAGACAAAAAATGTCAGTTTTGGCTAAAATGTCGATAGGCTTCAATACGTTTCGACATGTTTGTCTGGAAACTGGACTAAAATGTCGAAAACAAAATCGATCGAAAAAAAAACAAAAAAAAGTTCAACAACATTCCGATAAGAAATAATCAACAATTTTCGATGAACCGACACCGACATGGATTTTCAGTTTAGCAGCTAGAGGGCTCCTATGTTATTTAGACGGGAATAAAACTGACAGAGAGCAGAGGGCAGAGAGATGAGAGCACAGTAGAATAAATTTGATTAAACTATATTTAAAGAAGACCGTTCAAAATGGACCACTATGTTCCACAGATATCATATTTGGTACTTCAATCAATTTGTTACACGAACTTATTTCACCAGATGTCGTTACTTGTCTCGAATATTCAATCTGAATTTGAAAATTGAAAATTCAATCTCCAATTTTATTTTCGTTAAACTACGTTGTAAACTCGGTTAAATTGTGTAATTTTGGTGGAATCTTATTCAATTTAGTTCCGTGAATGTGCACAAGTGTAGTGAAAACAAAATTGAGTGTTAAACATGGACTTTCCGTCGTTCGCGCCGAAGCTCCTTGAAGGTTATAGTAAAGTTGCCACCGCTTTACCATAGCCCCTGACTTGAAAATAGAGGCCCGATCGGGCTAATTTCATGAAAAATACTTGATACTGGCAAGATGTACAAGATGTACGACGACAAAACTATATTAAGAAGAAACTTGAAATATTCTAAAACTTGACCCTGGCTATTCTAAATTGGCCATATCGGTCTCAGACCGAAATAAATAAAAAAACTTATCAAGAGTAGGACGTTACTTACACCATGGATTTCGCATCCATGTCTCGTCATGTCAGGTAGGAGTTTAGGTGTTCGGTGTGTCAGGTCTTCTTGCAATGGCACAATAAAATTAAGGTACCTCTAACCCCCAGGTAAAATCCCTAAGGAAAAACGCCGATCTTCATTTTAAATTTAATTTAATTTTTGACGGAATAATACTCGATGTTTTTAAGAAGAATGAAGGAGAGTAAAAATGAAAGACTGTTTTTTTTATTTTTTGGTCCCGGACCGGACTTTCGCGTTGCCATGACAGTTAACTAGAGCTGGAAAGCTACCGCGGTTTTTCCGTCGGAATCGGGATCGGATTCATTTGACAGTTGACAGCCGAATTTCGAACCGCGAAAATTTCAAATCGGCGCGTCGATTACTCATATCGATGCCGAAGCCAAATTGAATAAATGCAACACAGGCAAAATTGAATTGAATTGAAGATTTTGAAAGAAAATCTTCAAATCGACGGCTGATGGCCATGGATACGCGGTTTTAAAATTGAAAACTCCGCTGTCAGAGATGTCAAACTACTGCGTCGGGATCGAGTTGCTGTCAACGGAAGAACCGCGGTAGCTTTCCCGAACCAAGAAGCCAAAATTGCATGGAAGGAAAAAAACGTCAACAGTAAGTTGTCAGTTTGACAGTCATTTTGTCAGTCATGTCATGTCTGTCAGTCATCATTCCTCATTCGTTGATAGAATTTTGATGAAGATAGTTTACTTCTGAACAATTTAAAAATCTGAATCGGAACTATTTTTATTAATTTCGGTACAAACAGCAGACTAAAAAACGTGATAAGTCGCGTAATAATCAAACTCGTGGAATTACTCGTGACCTTACAGTGCAGTGATAGTGGTAGAAAAGCATATTAGTTGTTCTAAATGTTTCCCAGTAAAATTGGTGTAACTAATTAGTTTCCGAGGTGGCGGGTGCCAGTGCCTTCAATATGGGTCAGAGTCCTAGCTCCGTTCGAAGCAGGACTGGACGGCAGCGTTCATTTAGGAATTTCGTGCGACGAAGTAAACTGAATAAGTCAAGTTTGAGTCACACATTCAGTCTCCCACCTTCGGAGGAGTATCCTGAGCTAATGAATGTGAATACGGCGACAGAGGAGCAGCTGATGACCCTGCCTGGAGTGACCCGGCAGCTAGCGCGGGAGATAGTCCGACATCGGCAAATGATAGGCCGTTTCAAACGCGTGGACGACCTTGCTCTTGTCTCAGGTATAATTAATTTAATAAGCTGTTGAGTTCCATGTAAGCAATGTAGGTAATGACTTAAGTGTCTTATGGCAGGCTTAAGCCGGCTTTAAAGTCATAAGGTGTTAGTTGATTCAGAAATTGTTGTGGGTTAATGTTGAAGGTTGCGGGTTCGATTACCGCCGGGTGTCTATGTATAATTATGTATGTACATATTTATAAAAGAAAAATAATTTAAGTATTATATCCATTGTCTAATCAGTAATCAAATCACCATAACACAAGCTTAGTGGTTCACAGGATTGATTTAGGTATTTATTGTTTGTTTGCTTGTTTGTAGGTACCTATTCAGCATTCAATGCTATAAGTAGGTACCTCTTTTACTTTGTATTTAAGTGCAGCAGAATTTTAAATCAATTATCTATTACTATTATAAAGCGGAAGAGTTTGTTTGTTTTTTGTTTGTTTGTTTGAACGCGCTAATCTCAGGAACCACTTGTCCGATTTGAAAAATTCTTTCGGGGTTGGATAGTCCATTTATTGAGGAAGGCTATAGGCTACTTTTGATCCCGATATTCCCACGGGATCGGGACTTATGCGGGTGAAACCGCGGGGAGCTGCTATGTTCATAATAAAATAAACCATGAAATTGTTATTAGGTGAATATTTATGTTGGGGTTTTTTATGTCCTTTTTATTGTTTTTTCAATAATGAAAGGTAAAAAGTTTTTAAATTGAAATTATTTGCTTCCTGCCTGTAGGCATATCTGTCAATGATAATATGAAATTGGTTACATAAATAACACACTAAAATTGTGATGCTCATTGATCAAAAGTCACCATTTGGTGATTTGGTGATCATTTGATCAAAAGATGATCAAAAGTCGGTGGGAAATTAATCACAGAGACATGCTTTCAACTTTATTAGGTAGGTACTTATAGTACAGCAAAGATAAAATTCAATAAAAGTTTGTCACCATTCATTCTTGATTTTTCAGTTTCACATGTAAAGGTCATAGCACACTTAAACGACTCTGCTCGAACACCGCTCCCACCCAACACTGCCCAAAAGTAAGACGACTGCTCGCAGTCTACGCGGCGACAGCTAGCAGGCAACCAGCAGTCCACGCGGCGACAGCTAGCAGACGGCCAGCTGTCCACCCGCCTTTACCGTCCCGTACAATTTAAATCGTACGGTTGACAACACTCCACGACGACGCGCGCGGCGACTGCTAGCAGTAAGCGTGCGGCCAGCGAGGCGTCAACTCCCGAGCAGTCTGACGGCGGTAAGCTCGCTGAAAGCGAGCTGTCTGCTAATTTATGATGCCAATGCAAAATATATCTAAAGATCAATATTTAAAGCCCATATTTGAATTATATTATTTTTGCCGGGTGGGAGCGGAGTCGTGTAAGTGTGCTATGACCTTAAGAATCCCTTCTCTCTTCCTACAGGTATTGGTGCTGAAAAACTAGAATTACTACGTCCAGAAATATGTACAAACACTAGAAAACAAGTATCCAGAGCTAGTTCCTGCACACAATCATTGGACAGTGTACGAGCGCCATTCGAAAGCAGACTGTGCTCGGTCAACTCTTCCAGCGTTTTTCAATTACAATGTGTACCTGGACTCAACCAAGAAATCGCTGCAAATATAGTGGACTATCGAAACAAAAAAGGTCCTTTTAAATCACTAGATGACCTTATTAAAGTACGAGGAATGGATATAGTTAGGTTAAGTACAGTGAAACAACACTTGAGTCTCGAACTAAGGAAATGTGAGAGTGCCCAACACCTTAATGGGCATGTAAATGGCTGGGCGACTGCTAACTTCGGAGCTAACGAATCAATGTCTAACGGTGTAACCAGTACACCAAAAACACCACACAGAAAAAGCTTATCAATGCCAATTAAATTCCCTTTAACTTTACCAAATGGTTTTGCTGCGGCACCTTTGAACGATATCTTGGATTTGCTGTCAGCATATTCTCATAGACCGATAGTGGAGGAAGTGTTTACTTATGAGAGGAACGGGGTGATGTGCTGTCGACTGGCTACTTGGAATCTCCATCAACTTAGCATAGACAAGATAACCAATCCCGGTGTGAAAGAAGTAGTGTGTAGAACTATATTGGAAAACAAGTAAGTGAAAATTTACACTATTAACTTTGTGCCTGCTGAAAATACAACATGTGGGTTTTCACTAGTGCAGTAGGCACACAAAAGGTGTGTTTTTCTCCTTGGCACTCGTTTGCCTACAGCACACAAGGCTCTTTGTTGTTTCGGGCCAGTTGTCAAAGTGTTAATGTTTTTACTAGAGATGGGCCGACTAGTCCCATCTAATATCTATTTAATTAGTACTACAGTTTAGAAGGTGGGTAGTCAGAAAAACATAAAACAAAACATGGCTTATCTTACATACATCATCTAAACATCAAAAATGTCATAACTATGCCTCAGCTCCATTTTTTTTTCCTACTTTTATTTTTATTCCAACCATTTTTTGGAAGTTTCACAAAATTTAATTTATTTTATTAAAAAAATAGGAACAATCGCCGAATGATCATGATTAAACCAAATATCTCAGAATTATAATGATCTCCATTGCCGACTAGTCGGCAAATTTGGAACCGACTAGTCGGCTAGTCTGCTAGTCGGCAGAACCCCTAGTCGACCCATCTCTAGTTTTTACCTATAGTTGATAGCTGATGCTTTGCTTTGTAGACAACTTCATTTGTGTAGGTATGTCTTGTCACTTGTCTTAGAAACCGTTTTCTTCTTATGTCTCTGGATTTATTAGATAAATATGCTATATCCTATTCAGATTTAATGGCCACTGTGGCGCGTCGGGGGAAGGCCCGACTGCAATGCAGAAGATTGCGGGTTCGATTCCCGCCAAGTGCAAGTATTTATGCTTAAAAATAAATATTTATTTCTGATCTGGGTGATTTCTATGTATCATCCTACTAATATTATAAACGCGACAGTTTGTATGTATGTATGTAACTTTGTTACTCCTTCACGCAAAAACTGCTGAACCGATTGCAATGAAACTTGGAATATAGACAGCTAGAGAACAGGAATAACACATAGGCTACTTCTTATCCGGATATTCCCGCGGGAACGAGACTTATGCGGGTGAAACCAGCAGCAACCGGGCGCATCTAGTATGTATATATTTACAAAAAAAATATATAATACTAGCTGCGCCCCGCGGTTTCACCCGCGTAAGTCCCGATCCCGCGGGTATTACGGGATAAAAGGTAGCCTATGTGTTATTCTAGGTGTCCAGCTATCTTTATTCCAAGTTTCATCGCAATCGGTTCAGTAGTTTTTGCGTGAAAGAATAACAAACTTTCACATTTATAATATTAGTTGGATGTAGTATATCCGCTGTCTGATACCTATAGTACAAGCCTAGTGCTTAGCTTGGGGCTAGATTGCGCTGAGTGTAATGTCGTGCAATAGTTATTTATTTATTTAAAAGCTAATAGTGTGTGATCCCGTGGGATAATGTAGCTTTCTCTTGGTGAAAGTTTTTTTTTAATCGGTCCAGTAGCTTCGTAGCCTATTCGTTACAAACAAACTTATAAATAAATCTTTCCTCTTTTAATCTTCTAATATATAAAATTTCCATGTCACAATTTTAGTTACCGTACTCCTCCGAAACGGCTTTACCGATTTTTACCAAATTTTATATGCGTATTCAGTAGGTCTGAGAATCGGCTACTATTTATAATTTATAAGGCAAAACAACGTTTGCTGGGTCAGCTAGTCTAATATATAAAATTTCCATGTCACAATGTTAGTTACCGTACTCCTCCGAAACGGCAAGACCGATTTTTACCAAATTTTATATGCGTATTCAGTGGTTCTGAGAATCGGCTACTATCTATAATTTATAAGGCAAAACAACGTTTGCCGGGTCAGCTAGTATTTACTATAGATGACTTTTAACTAGATACCTACCTATATCTTAAAAGAATGCAACAATGTTGCTGATATGACTCAGCATTGATTATTGACCTTTTTATCTAAGCTTAGCCCGTAATTTAAATTAATTATTATCAGACTTATTTGTTGTAGTCAAGTTAAAGTTATTAAATAATCTATAAATAATCAAAACACCTGCCTGTTATCACTACTTAGTTTACGTATTGTATTATCAATAAATAAAAATAATTCCTAATAAAAATGACTGACATTCTGGGTGATGTACTTTTAAAGTTATGTAAAATATATAACATAACAAACCACAACATAATACTGAACGTATTGCATGGCTGGCCATCAATGTCTTTTTTTCTTAAGGTACTGTGCCCAAAAAAGGCCCACCATTTTTTAAAACGCTAAAAAATCCTAAATTACGATAAATAGATGGAAAAAAATACTATATCGTTTAACTTTGTTCATTTTCTAATAAAATACGACTAATTCGTATGCAGTCTACGCGCTAAGTCGCCTTAAGGCCTTTAACTCGACCCAACGACTGCAATCAGTGATAACAACCGGAAACAACTGCATAGCGTGTTTTCCGAAACACATTTTCGGTCACCCATTCAAGTAATAAGCGCGCCAGACGTTGCCTAACGGCGAGCGTAGATAGACCAATGAGCACCTCAATATTTTGAACTAAACTAATATTTAAAAATAACGCTACTGTCCCTCCTTTGACCTGACCTACTAAACGCCAAAGCACAACTCCCTATTGTCCACGCGTCACACACACCCCTCAATCAGTTCCCCTCACCCAGACAGGAGCTATTTATAAAGACACTAGTAAGCTCGAGCTGTGTACAAAATCCGTTCCACCGACCTTGAGAATAAAATCTTAATTAAGACTTTACGAGCTTGTGTTCTGAGAAAATGTTTGAAAATAGTTATAATGGTTATGTTTGGTAGTATCATTTTATCAACACTAATATATTTAAGAAAAAACGAAAGTAAATCTGTCTCTCTGTTACATTTTCACGCCTAAACCGTTGAAACATTTTTTTTAAATTGTGTATAGAGATTGATCGGACCTTGTAGACATATGCTACTTTCGATTTCGATATTCCCACAGGATCTGGATTTTTCCAAAATCCCTTTCTTAGTTGATACCTACACATCTCAATGAACACACTGTCCAATTGTCATGTCCCCAGGACCAGCGGCTTAGGCTCTGTGTTGATAATATTGTTCAGTCAGGACATTTAATTTTATATGAATTGGATAGATAGGAATTGGTGTGAACGGTGTTGGACTAGTGGTAGATACCGCGACTTTCATTTCGAGAGTTGTCGGTTCGAATCCAGGCCGACCGCGCACCAATGTCTTTTTCTTTAAGAAAAAGTTATGTGCGCTAATAACATCGTTCTTACCGACACGTCCTAGGACTCATCTCGGTCATGGCATGGGATATTCGCCAAACCGGAGTAGGATCCCGAGGCGTCTTACGGCTTAACTCCTCTAAGAAATCACGTACAATTAAGAGGCTAAGTGCGGAAAAGATCCAGCGAAACTTAACTTACTTAAACTTAGTATAGTTTAAGTAACCATTAAATGTCTCTGAGTGCGGCGGTTAGATAGGTATGCCGAAAGTTATCTAAAAAAGAACTGAATTTCAGATTATCGGTAATAGCGGTCCAGGATGTGATCGACGAGGCTGCGTTGAAGGTTCTCTGCGACGAACTGAACTGTCCCGCGCTCAGGAGAGTGCGGGAGTGGAGGTGCAACACTCACACGTGGACTTATTGCATATCAAGACGTGATTCGTAAGTTTATTTATTTTGTTTAATTAACTTATGTTGTTATGGCGCTTGGAAAGATATTGTCAGAAGCTTCGTCAGTAGATAAGCAATCCGCGTTAGGCAACCCTTATAACTCTTAATTTATATTTTTTCTTTTTAACCCCTGACAGAAAAAGAGGGGTGTGGTATTATATTATAGTATAGATTATTGCTCCAGTTCCACTATTGTTCAGTAATAAATATGCAACAATGATCACTTGATTATACTGCAAAAAAATACAATGAGAAGAAGACACGAGAAACTCATGGGGGTTTTTTTTTGTATTTTTTTGCAGTAATCATGTGATTTACATTGTCGCATGTTTATTTTTGAACAATAGTGGAACTGGAGCAATAATCTATACTATAATAATGATTTTGTGTTATGCGTTTTAGTTAATAAACGTCGTTCTATTCTTATAAACGACTTCAAAAAAAAAGAGGAGGTTCTCAATTCGGTTGTAGCCGTTCACCAATCACTTGAAAACGGCCGATGGAGATGTATTTTTTGTCAAGGTGTTACTTTTTATTAATTTTACCTACACTATTATATTATGTGACATTCGGAACTGATTAGCACTTGTTAGATATATTAGAAGTCGTCCGATGTGTACCACAGTTTACCTAGCTGTTGGCGCCTTGGCGCTTATTAGTTAAACCGGTGTTAATACCATATTAAATAAATAAATATTGCACGACGTTACACATAGCGAAATCTAGCCCCTAACTAAACACTAGGCTTATACTATGGGTACAAGACCACGGATATAATTGTACTACATACCTACTGATACGTTTTTGAAACACGTTACATATAAAACACCCAGGCCAGAAACAAATTTATTTTTAAGAAAAAAATCTCTCACCCGGCAGAAAGAAATCGAACCCACAACCTTCTGGCTTCTTCGTAAGCATTGCAGTCGGGCCTTCACCCGACGCGCCATAGGGGCCGCCGAGTAGTAATCTGCCGGCTAGCCGGCCGATAAGTAGTCTGAGCGACTGCGATTTTCGATAGATTAGATGCGATGCGATGCTATGGCTATTCTATGTTAATTTTTCCTCAAAAACCGTTCAATATTTTTTGGAAAATCGCAGTTTAGCAAAAGCTCTCAATGTGCTAGTGATTTCTTGCAAAATTACAAACAATTGCTGTTTGCAGAGTTTGCTCGAGTTGGAGAACAAAGATGACGCGTAGTTGAAACATTTTAGATATAGAATAGGTACCCTATTCAGAGTGTTTAGTCATGATCTAAAAGAAATTCGTCTTAAAATCCCGCCTTTATACTGTTAGGTACGTAAACATAACAATTACTTTTCATTACATTGAACCATTCATCACTGTCTAACAGCTTCATTAAAATTCTATTTCAACATTCTATTTAGTAATTTTGTATTTCCCGGGTTTTAATCGCGTGATTTTTGACGGGTGTCTCCTCGCGACCAAGACCGTTGTAACATGGTCGAAACATTGAGGTAAGAAAAATTAAAAGTTAAAAATCACACGATTAAGACCCGGGAAATACAAAATTATGAGTTCCAATCAATCCAGTTAGTTTAAAAAGTTAATTCTATTCAGTACTAGCTGCGCCCCGCGGTTTCACCCGTGTAAGCCCCGATCCCGCGGGAATATCAGGATAAAAAGTAGCCTATGTGTTGTTCTAGGCCTCCAGTTATCTATATACCAAGTCGCTATTGGTTCAGTAGTTTTTTCGCTAAGGAGTAACAAAGTCACATACAGACATACAAACTTTCGCGTTTATAATATTAGTAGGATTCTATTTTGGGAGTTTGTGTTCGGTTCAGCCCTTTGTTATTCCACACTTGACCCCTGGGTGGTGCTAAATGAGGAATCACTGTTGGTGGCTTCGGCCGCGGGTTGTTGTCTATTTCGTGCCAAACGGACGTGTAACGTGTTTCGATATGTAAGATTGGTGCGGCGTCTAAGTATCCACAGCCGTCTTCTAACGTGCTACATTTTAGACCACTCGTCACTTGCCGACTGTTTTTTTTTGTAAAGACATAGAGAGACACCCAGGCCAGAAACAAATATTTATTTTTCAGCATAAATACTGGCTCTCACCGCGGATCGAACCCGCAACCTTCTGCATTGCAGTCGATCCTTCGTCCGACGCGCCACAGAGGTTTTCACTTAGCGGTTTCAATTGTAAAAAAATGGAATCAATACAAGTAAATTAGTAAACTGTTTACATTCTCTTGTATCAATCAATACGTACCCTCTACCTACCTATTAGCACAGAATACATAAATAGTCTATAGGTACTAATCGGTACTATTAGGTGCATACCTACCTATTTTTGACGTGTGTTTATCTACACTAATATAATAAATCTAATCTAAATTAATCTAATATAATAATAAAGTTTAATAATAAAATTTAACAAAAAAAACAAAAAAGTTAATAATAATCATTGCAATTTAGAGCCTGTCTACACAGGAACGTTTTTGATAACATTTTAATAGTCTCACTGTAACTTTTTAATACATTAGAATGACAAATCACATCTTAGTCTATCCTGAAGAAGAGACCTGGAAAGGTCTCGAAACGTTGAGCGTTGTAACAATGCTAAAAGTAATAAAAACCACGCGATTCAAACCGAAAAATGTCTTTAATTTCAATACAACATCGCGAAAACAGAAGAAGAATCTACACTAATATTATAAAGAAAAAGATTTCTATTTGTGTGTGCGTCTGTATGTTTGTTATGAATAAACTCAAAAACTACTGGACCGATTTCAAAAATTCTTAGAAAGCTACGTTCACCCTGAGTAACATAGGCTACTTTTGATCCTGATATTCCTACGAGATCGTGACTTACGCGGGTGAAACCGCGGGAAGCAGCTAGTTATACCAATAAATTACTATGACTATGACTAGAGACCTGTAAAGGTCTCGAAACGTTGAGCATTAAAATAATGCTAAAAGTAATACACACAAGCGATAAAAACCGAAAAATGAGTTTAATTTCAAATTTCAATCCAACATCGCGAAAACAGAAGAAAAATCTAGGTACATACCTACTGGGTAATGTTATTTGAATATCTACCTACCATTCTAATTGTGATCACCCGTCGGCTACATGTCTATTGTCCATTGTTTCACATCAATTGGTCGGACTTACGTTTAACATTACCTACAGCTGCTGTGTGCTACTACCTACACACGTGATTCGATAAGATTTACAATTCGTTTTTACCTGCGACTTCATTCGCTTTATGTGGTGGGTCTGTATAGGGCCCATTAAGATCGTGGGGCCCATTAAGATCGTGGGGCCCATTAAGATCGTTGGGCCCAAGCCAACCTCACCTCCTAGCTTGGTGCACCTGCTGAAGAATGGACGAGGCTCTGGCGCAGACTTTCCCTTCGGGCTTGGGAGGTCAGACGGCAGTCGCTCCCGTAAAAGCCGGATCAAAATGGAAACTGGGCTCTCGAGAGAGATGCAACCGGAAACATCGTGAGCGATGATGATGACTTTATTTGCTTTATTTTATTGACGGTCTCTGGGGGCTCGAGAAAATCTTTTTGCCACTCATTCTCGATACCCATTTACGGAATGACCGCGCCAGGCGTTGCTTAACCCGCACGATTATCTATACTAATATTATAAAGCTAAAGAGTGTGTTTGTTTCCGATTTGAAAAAATCTTTCAGTGTTGGATAGTCCATTTATTGAGGAAGGCTGTAGGCTACTTTTGATCCCGATATTCCCGGGGATCGGTATTTACGCGGGCAAAACCGTGAAGCGCTGCTAGGATTAGTTTTAAAGAAGTAGAAATACTTTATTGCTCAATAAAAATAAGGAAAACTCTTAGTAATTAGCAATACTTACTTTTACTTATTAAAACTTTCCATTCATCTTCCTCAAATAATGAATCATTTGAACATTTCTCTTAAAGCTAATACTGCAGATAATAAAATAAATGTAAATTCTTTCAGACATATAAGTGATGCTCTGAAAAAATTCCCACCATCTAATTAGTTTATTCAACTTTTAAGATAATGATAGATATAGGCTAAAATTCCAGTCTAGTCATGACTTACGTTTTTTATTTGTTCATGATTGTTTGAATAATATAATTGTGTATATGGCTTAAGGCTTTTATGTAATTGTATAAAACTAGCAGTGCCCGGAGTTTCACCCGTGTAAGTCCTGATCCCGCGGGAATATCGGGATGTAAAATAAGCCTAATGTATTAATCCAGATCTCAAGCATATCAAGTTTCTTTGCAATTGGTTCAGTATTTTGTGCATGATTGAAACACAAACATCCCAAGACACACGTTCCAAAGACACGAATTGAAATGTATTGAATTTTCCCATTTATAATGGGACAATGGGACTAATGCGATAAACCTTCAGAAGGAACATTTTTGAGTAGGTATTTCCTTCTGAAGGTTTCTGAAATCTGCAGCGAAATCCTTTGCATGGTTTAGAGATAGTGGAAAAATAGACTGGCATAAAGACAGACTCGAAAACCTAGATCGTTTACTATATACTCTTCCTGTCCTTATCCTTCTATGTGGAATCGGAACAGTATGTCTTGTCAGAACCCACTGCCAACGACTTGTTCATCTCCTGTAATAATAAATACAAAATTAATTAAAAATCTACTTGATTGTTGACTTTTACATAGTAATTGTTAACAACCTACTTCAAGGCAAGTCGGGTTTCGTTTAAGGAAAAACATTCACAAAAAACAGCCTTGCATCTTATTCTTACTGCTAATATTGGTTATAGTACCTATGTCTGTACCTAGTTAGTTGAATACAAAAAAGTTATTTAATTTATTAACCTGAGTTCTTATTAAAAATTAAACTATAATTATATTATAATTAGGGTTTTTATAAATTATTTTATATTTAGGGTTTTCATATATTTATACCTAGTACCTACTAACTAACATTATAAAGAGGTAACATTGGTAACATGTATGTATGTGTTTTCCGGGTAATCTCTGAAACCACTGAACCGAATCCAAAAAATCTTTTACCAATAGAAAGCCACATTATCGAGGAGTAACTTAAGCTACTTTTGATCCCGATATTTCTAAGGGCTCGAAACTTACGCGGCTAAAACCGCGTTATTTTATAATGTTAAAGCTATACATCGATATACAGTTCAGTCGGGACTCATAATTTTATATGTATATAGAAAAAAATCTTACAGGTTTTCACATAATAAAATGCAAAAGCATAATATTTACATTTCGGCATAATCTTCTCATAATTCTTCATGCAATTTCCGCCATTAATTCGACGCGTAAAACCTACGCAAACACATTCCCCTCTTACTTATAAAAATAACTAGCTGCGCCCCGCGGTTTCACCCGCGTAAATCCTGATCCCGTGGGAATATCTGAATCAAAAGTAGTCTATGAAAACCGTAGAGCCACACCCCTATACGATAAGAAGGAAACTAATAGAATTGTCCATAGTTCATCACAGCGTAATTGATGAGATTAGCCGCTAAGATGCGTTGTCTATGCGCTCAGTTGGCTGTGTTTATATCCAGGTCATGAACTACATTGCGTTTACTATTAAATAATCGATAGTCGAAAACGTTAAATTAATTAAAAGGTAGGTTAGTTTGATTAATTAGCTGAGTGCCGGCTTGTTTTATGAAATGAAACGACGCATTTTAAAGCCTTGCTTAGTAAGTAATTAGGTCCGCGATGTGGGACATGTTTTTAGGATTCCGATTCCAAAGGGTAAAACGGGATTATTTTACTAAGACTCCACTGTCTGTCTGTCACCAAGCTGTATCTGTCTAGCTATCAGTTCATGAGACTGATAGCTAGACAGATGAAATTTTCACAGATGATGTGTTTCTGTTGCCGTTATAACAACATATTTGACGACCTCTGTGGCGCGACGTGCAAAAGCCCGACTGCAATACCGAGGGTTGCGGGTTTGATTCCCGCCGGGTGCAGATTTTATGCTTAAAAATAAATATTTGTTTTTGGTCTGGGTGTTTTCTATGGATCATGTCTATGTATTTACAAAAAAATATATAATATGTAGTACTTATATCCGTTGTCTAGTACCCATAGTACAAGCCTAGTGCTTAGTTTGGAGCTCGATTGCGCTGTGTGTAACGTGCAATATTTATTTATGTACAAAAAACTGAATAAAATTAATATTTGAGGTTGGGCTATTAATATTATACAACAAACGTGATTTTTCTGTGATAATGGTACGGAACCCTTCGTGCGCGAGTCCGACTCGCACTTGCCCAGTTTTTACATGCTAATATTGAGATGGTTGTGTGGTGTAACAAGAAAGGTCAGAATTAGGAATTAGTCTAAGAGGAAATATGAAAGGCCATTACAGACAAGTTTAAGAGAGGATACACATGTCTCCTTTAGTCTGTTTTTATTATTTGTTTTTATATAGCGGCAAGGGAAATACATCATCTGTGATAATTTCAACCGTCTAGCTATCACGGTTCATGAGATACAATCTCTGACAGACAGACAAACAAATGGACAGAAGAGTCTTACTAAAATGGTCCCGTTTTTACCCTTTTTAGCGCTTTTTGGTGTGAAACATCTATAGGCGAGGGTAAACCTAATTGTTGGCGTGGCGATACAGGCCGTGGCGACGCATAACCACGCTATATATTTTGATGTTTCACATCTGCCAAGCGTCCCGTGACGGCTAACATTTTTGATACGAAACATCTATAGGCGAGAGTAAATCTAAAATTTGTCATGGCGATACAGACCGTGGCGACGCCTAGATATATGTACTATATGTAGCGAGTCGATGTTTCACATCTGTCAGACGACCCGTGACGGCTAACATTTTTTGTTATAGATGCGCAAGCGCATTTGAATGTTTACCCTGCGCAGGCGTCTATCAAACTGACAACAAAAACCTCTAAACGCGAGATAACCGACAGTGAATCACGTCTGACCTTGCAACGCGCCGATTAAACAAAGAACTAAATTAGAACTTTGACTCGATGATACCTATTACGGAAACACATTGATAACGCTATTATTTATATCGCTGTTATTGTAATACAAAAATGATGCTTATTGTGATTTTTTGGACTGTACGGACAATTTGGACGAATATACGTAGTTACATACGAGAGCTGTATGATGATAAGTACCCGTATTTACTGACTAAGGCTCAACTAACACTTTAGCAGAGTCGAAGTCGCAGTGAAAACTAAATAATAGGTACCTTCTTAGGCTATTAGTAAATATTTTTTCAGAATGGTTTATTTTCAGTGTGTGTATGTAATATGTACGAGGGTCGTATGATAAGTATCCGTTTTAACCGACTGAGGGCACCACTGACGTAAAATAAAATGCCATCATGTAGCGCCATCAAAGATTTCAGATTAAACATTTCAGACGGACACAGCTGTCGAAAGTCACCAAGTTGGTGTATATTTGCAGTCACTGATCGATATTGTTTTTTTCCATGATTCCCACAGTAGTGGCTGTTTACAACTGTCTTCCTTCTGACGTCATATCTACTGTTAAGGTTGAGATCAATGACGGTCGATTCTTAATTCAACTTCTATTGTTCCAGCCAAAACCTAGGCTTTATCTTCGAGACTTCAAACCGAGGGATCACAATAGAGGACATAGACTTGGACCAAGTGTGCCTGCTGACGGAGTCGAGTGATGCGAGGCGGTTGGTGGCGGAACTCGCTGACTTGAGGAGTGACCGGTTCTCTTCGGCGGCGCAAGGTGAGTTCTACTATAGCATAAAGTCTTATTTTTCCTTCTTATTTTGTGTACATATGGTAGATGAGCGTTTGACCACATTTAACACGCTCTGAAGAAAAGACAGCAGTGGAACAAGATCCGATTAGGGCATGAATTCCGGAATCCCTGGATATCGTAATCCCGGGATTAACTTATCCGACATCGAGATTAGACCAATTTACTACTTGGGTTAAAATTGAGGTTTTATGCTTAGATTGAAACAAAAACCTAAAGATACGGTACCTAGTCTCTGAAAATGAGACGTTAAACTGCGTCCAACTGACGCACTAGCCTCAGTCGTATGTCGAACCGTTGCCGCGTGAGCACGTGCTGTCATACTGCGATCATCTTTTTGACATCCATAAGAATGCCTTTTTGCTTATTTACAAACTCTGACTCATTCTTAAAGACAAAATGTTTTTAAATACAATAATTTTATCAAAAATAATGTAGGTGTTTCTAGCTCATTTTTCGAATACGCAATGTTAGAATATATACTATTTTTACCGTATACCGTATCTACTATTTTTGTTTTCATCTAAGGTTTTATGCTGTATTTTCCCTCGTGGAATGATTGAATAGGACTATTAAAATTAAATCCAAATTAGTCTGTAAGAACTCTGTGGGGAAGAGATCTGTAAAGATCTCGAAACGTAGATCAAATCATTAAAATATTAAAGTAACGAGATTCATTGCAGTTTTTAAGACATCCCACCAATATTTGTATTTATTTTTTCTATAATGAAATGAATTGTGCAATTTAAATACTGCGACTATTGTAATAGATTTTATGACTTATAGCTTAGTTCTTCCCCGATTAGGTACAATTTTGTCATCACCTACGTATCTACACTTGTCTTTTCGTACTTTGAGTACATATCAAAAAACATTATCTTATCTTTAACCTAAATAATATTTGAAGTTTTCGAAATATTTCGTTTTTGTATCTATATTGCATTCTGTATTAATAATCTATCTGTTTTTTTTTTAACGCTAGCCACGTTCTGTTGTTTCACCCGCGGGAATATCCGGTGAGAACACCCGGTGGGAATATCTGGAGTAAAAATAATGTATCATCATTATCATTATCCCAGCAATGTCACCGCAAAAACTGACGCCGTTCTCATAAAAGATACAAACCAACTTTTCTTCTAAGTACCTATTTAAATGAATAAAAAAATATTCAAGGACAATGCACATAGCGTAATTTACCTTCAAATTAAACAACTACGCTTGTAATATATTTTTTTAGTTAGTTTAGTTGTCTAGTACCCATAGGGGTACCTTACTAGACAACTAATACTACATACCTAATAAGAGTTTAAATAAAATTGGGTATCTGTCTAAAAATAACATTAACAATTTGCAATCCAATTACAATTGGATAATCCAATCATCTTGTTTACAAACCGAGATTGCCGAATTCAGTCAATTCGACACTGAAATGGTATTGATTTTGGGTTATTAGCGTACATTAAGAATAGAGGAGGTCCTATAACACCTCCCTGGGGTGCGCCTCGACTGATTGAACGCAAACATTCATGCTTGGTCGAATATACGGAAACGCGATAACCATATTGCTCGTAATCAGACGATTATATCGAAAAGGTTGCGTGTTACTTAGCTATTGATTTTTACAGGTTATTGTTACTTAAACTCACCTTAATGAATAGTGTCAATTGCTTTAGTAAAAACCATATATTTTTTTATTTAAACTTTATAAGCATCTAGCTGCGCCCTGCAGTTTCACGCGCGTAAGTCCCGATCCCGTGGAAATATCAGGATTAAAAGTAGCCTAGGTAACTCTTCGATAATTTAGCTTTATATTGGTGAAATATTTTTTTTAAACAGTCCAGTTGGTTCGAAGGCTATTTGTTACAAACATACAAATATTTCTTTTTATAGTATTAGTATAGATATTGATGAACGAAGGTGATTCTGTTGAAGAACTAAATTCAGAGAATCCATTTAAGTACAATATGAAGTAATCGAGAAGCAAGGATCGCGTGAAGCAAGTGTAATTAATTATGTAAATCGAGTTAACAACTCCAACTTGATTGTTAACTCGCGGCCAATTGATATCTCTATGCAATGAGGTGGCTATTGAACTTAATTAGCATACATTTAAAACTATCAATGTTAATTAATATAACAAAGGCCATTCAGAGTCCATTTTTATTAAACATCGTTTTTAGTGTTTCGTACCTAAACGGGTAAAAATATGACCCTTTTACTAAGACTCCATTGTATGTTTGTGTGTCTGTCTATCACCAGGCTGTATCATAAAATTAAAATTTTCACATTAAATATTTCTGTTCCCGCTAAAAAAAACTGAATAGGTACGTTAGTATAGTAGCCCTACGCAATATTTAAGTGGGGCTCCCATACGACAAACGTATTTTTGGTGATAAATGATAATGGTTCAGACGGGGAACCCTTAGTGAGCCAGTCAGACTCATACTTGTTTGAACTTGTACGCAAGTTGGATATTTATTCAATAATTAAATTTACAATGTATAAATATACTTAATTTAAACAATGTCAATTAAATAAACCGCCCTTGATCGTACCCGGCGCGAGCGCAAAGGAGCCGAGGATGAAAGCAGAATTGCCTCTCTGTATAGCAATGGCCAACCTTTGCAGTTTGGATTATTATTTCCTCAAAATATCGAGATGATTTCATCCTATTGGCTCGATTTTTAAAGGTGACTTAAGCAACTTATTTAGCTGTTTGAAATAATAATGGATTGGTCATTTAGATACTATGTATGTACGCGAAATAAATATTAAAAGCCACTGCAGCGCTGAAATGCTGTTACGTCTATCGTAAATGAAAATATAAATCGCTAAGTTACTTCAGTAGCTTGTGTCAACTGTCTTCCTTGTGGTGCCATCTTCTCATCCAAGCGATATCCTTAGTTGATTCCTTCTCTGCAGCCCTTATTTTTTTTTTGTCATGTCGTAAGATTCTGGTAGACATCTAGCTATAATATCCATTATCATAGTACAGTCAATATATAATCGAGACTCTATCGACATCGCATCGATCGTCTCAACTGTCAATTATGTAAATGAGCGATCCTTATATATCATTGACATTAATTTCATTCTGGGTTGCTGCATTAACCTTATTCTTTAAGTCGCAGAGGTCAATTCCGCTTGCCATTTTAGGCGTCTGATCGAATGCAGTAAATACCTACAGTCGTATAAGTATAGAGTAAAGTCAGATAAGACCGGATGCGGGGGTAGACCGTATGACTCAAATATCTCCCTAAATAGGTGACATTTTTTAGTGTAAGTTTACAAGATCAATTTACCCGGCACCGATCTTTGGAACCCGGCAGACGCTCGGACGAGGCACAGGAGCACAAAGCTCCGCTAAACAGAACGTGTCATTTTTTGAAATTTTCATTGGGTAAAATCGAAAAAAATAAAACTTTTATTTTACAAGCCATATAGATGGTTTTACAATTTCATTCGATGTTACCCCGTGAAGGTGATTTTTTTCTTTATTTAAAAATGATATTTTTAGTAAGTTTGAAGTCGCATAGAACAAAAACTAGTAAGCCTAAAGAATAATTTTATAAATATAGAAGTGAACAACGTTTCATTGTTTTCAAACGATGGAAGTTTTATTTAGTTAATAGTGACGGAAGCTTAGAAATTTGAGTTTTCGTAAAACCTTATGTATACGATCGAAATCCATCCGATCTTACCTAACTATACCTTACCTATTTGAATGAAGCATTGATTGAACCGGGGCTTGGGAACGCCTTGTGAATGATAAATTTGTTATCGAATATTTGTTTTTAAATGAATATTGAATAAAGAATGGTGAAAGGTTTCTTTGATGATATAACAATTGTGATTACCATTCCCGTGTCAACAGATGACGTCTTTTATAAAAATTTTAGATAATGACGTCATATGTTGACACCGGAATGGCATACCTGGCGTAGTATTTTATTGTATCTATACTAATGTTATAAAGAGAGAAACCCCCAATATACATACATACATACATACACGTTGGACGTTACCAACGTGTATGTATGTATGTATGTATATTGGGGGTAATCTCCGAAACTAATAGACCGGTTTTAACATTTCTTTTACCAATAGAAAGCTTCATTATCAGAGAGTTACATAGGCTACTTTTGATCCCGATATTCCCACGGGATCGGAACTTACGCGGGTGAAACCGCGGGAATCATGGATAAAGTATTAATTTCAGTTAGACCGCACGGTGCTTTCGTCTGTAGCTACTTTTATTAGTTAGTAGTATGTACTCAATTCTATTAGATTTTTCGTCTGTTTTCGCGATTTTGAATTGAAATCAATCCAGTAATTCTATTGCTAAAATAATTTTTGGAATCGGTTCAGTGGTTCCAGAGATTACCTGGCAAATACATATGTTATCAATGTTACTAGCTGTGTCCCGCGGTTTTCCCGCATAAGTCCCGATACAGTGGGAATTAAAAAAACCCTTTCTTATCTGATAAGCATCAGATAAGAAATCGTATCGTATAAAGAACAGATTCCAATTTTCAGCCCTCTACTATCAGCGGTTTAGACTGTCAGGTAGGAAATAGCATTTTATAGATATAGATAAGTAATAGAAAGGTACAAACGTGAATAGGTACAGACCATTAAGGATCGATATTACAGAAACACGACAGAATAATAGTCTCGACTTTGAACCTCTAAAGACCGTAATGGTTTAGCTGTAGCCTTTAGCGAAACGTTCTACTGTCATGCAAATTATATAACTTGACAGCGATTTAGTACAATTACAAGTAATCATCTACTATTATGATGATTTTAGCTGCGCACTGTGGTTTCACCTGCGTAAGTTGTTGCCTGGAAGAGATCTCCCTTAGGCGATAAGGCCGTCAAATCTTTTTTTTTTCTGTGTAATACTTCGATCATAAATAAACTATAGATGCACGGTCGCCGCTCTAGAAATGGAGCCGTCAAAACAAGGCATACTTCAGCAGCTTCATGCCTTGTTTCGCTGTCAGTCGTGCATAAGTGTTTTACAACCTTATTGCCCAGTGATTAAGGTTTACATTAAACTGTACTATGTCCGTATAAGTAAGCGTTGAAGTAGTGCCAATTTTTGATTTCGATTTTGTATGGGACCGTGTAAGTATCTATAATTTATTTATGATCGAAGGTGTAATATTTGTTTAATTTAAGTTGCTCGTTTCATCCAAATTTTGGAACAATAAAGGATTTATTTATCTATCTATGTCCCCAATCCTGCGGGAATATCTGAATCAAAATATGTAGGTAGCCTATGTCCTTATCCCAGGTTAAAAAGATAGTGAGTATAGATTTCTATAAGAGGTAACATTGGTAACATGTATATGTATGTTGGGTGTAATCTCCAAAACCACTTAGCCGAATTTGATGAAATTTCATATAAAGATACATTGCATCTTTGGGAATAACATAGGCCAAGTTTTATCTTGGCATGCGCGGGTGAAACCGCGGACTGCAGCTAGTTTATTTATTAAAAGGTAATAATGAAAATGCTGATATTTGAAATACTTACTATTCATGAATATTCTGAGGTTAAATAAGACGATATTGTGTACGTCAGTGTTTGGTTGGCGACACTAGTTTTTACAATATTAATATATCCAAATATAGACACCTAAAAGTTTCCTAATGTTCAATAATTGTTTACATTTGCAAAAATATCAAAAAAGTTCCGGTTGTTATCTCAGATAGTAGTCTACTGCGTTTCCTCTCTCGACTCTCTCTCTCTCTCTCATAAAAAATATATCTCCCTTGACCATGCATTTTTCTTTTCATTTTCTAATTAGAATCGAAATAAAATTTAGAATAAATAGAATATGTAAAAACTCAAAACATAAGGGCATGGTCATGGCTCATAGGGCATTAATAAATTTTCTCTAATGTCCTTATCCAGGGAGGAAACAGTCGACTACGTTTGTAAAATTTGTATGAAGAAAAGAGTAGGTAGTTATCCTTCCCCTTTAACATGTATTTTCATAAAACAATCGTCACGGAATGCAGCAGAATGACATTCAAAATACCATTATCAGACAGAAATGAGTCATAAAAAAAACAATAGCTATAAAATATTTGCAGCAAAACATAAAAATCCAAACTACCTAACTAGTTCTATCGAGTTAACATCGTTTGTACTCGGTAGCTAACACAAAAGAGCAATAAAAATCGACATTGAATTGTATAGAAGTATTCATAAAAGGTGGCATGATCTAATTTTCGATAAAAACTGTTTTCAGAACGCGAATAACAGTCATTGAGATGTAAACAACTTGATATGGAGTGGGGATTGTGTCTTTATCTTGTAACTAGCTGCGTCCCGTGGTTTCACCTGCGTAAGTTCCGATCCCGGGGGAATCTCGGGATCAAGATTAGCCTTTTTATTCCTCGATAATGCGGTTTTACCTGCGTAAGTCCCGATCCTGTGGGAATATCAGAATCTTTATTAGCCTATGTTACTCCTCGATAATGAGGTTTCACCCGCGTAAGTCCTAATCCCGTAGGAATATCGGGATCAAGTAGCCTATGTTACTCCTTTCGATAAAGTAGCTTTCTATTGGTGATAGGATTATTGTAATCGGTCAAGTAGTTTCAGAGCCTATTCGTTACAAACAAACGAACAAATCTTTCCTCTTTATATTATTATACTAGCTGCGTCCTGCAGTTTCACCTGCGTAAGTCCCGATCCCGTGGGAATATCGGGATCAAAAGTAGCCTATGTTACTCCTCGATAATGTTGCTTTCTTTTGGTGTAATAGTTTTTTAAATCAATCCAGTAGTTTCAAAGCCTATTCGTTACAAATAAACGGACAAATAATTGCTCTTTATCATAATACTAGCTGCGTCCCGTAGTTCTCTCGATAATGTAGCTTTCTATTGGTGATAGGATTGTTTGAAATCGGTCCAGTAGTTTCAGAGCCAAATCGTTACAGACAAACAAAACAATCTATTCCAATCCTCTTTATTATAATATTACAGCAGAGATAAGTCAAGACAAGATAAATAGGAATATTTCTAGTTTAAATACAATATGTGATCGATCGGTTTCTCTTGTTAGGAGGCCTCGGCCGCGGCCTGTAACCGTGGGTGGTAACAAACCGTGGTCGAAGCCGTTCCATGGCCGTTGTCAGAGGGCTATGGAACCCCGGACCTTAGGAAGGCTCTATTTAAAGAGCCGGAGTCAACATATAGAGGGGCTTCATAGTAACAATTCAAGTCAAATTTTCATAAGTAAAACGACAACTAAAGGAAGTCAATCATGTAAATATTTAAGCAAGTAACAGGCGTTATTAGGTGACCACAAAAATTTAGGGGTAACACTAAGTAATTTGTTGTTTACATACACGGTTGCGTGTTTCACGGCTGGTAAGTGACGCGAGACTCCGTGATATAGATAGAGGCCGTGACACAACGTAGCTATGTCTATCGTTTATAAATTACGCAGTGTATTAGCTACGTTTTTGATACGTCTCGTACTAGATAAATAAATATTGCACGACGTCACACAGCTCAGTCTAACCCCAAACTAAGCACTAGGCTAGTACTATGGATAGTAGACAACACGGATAAACTACATATTACTTATACTTTTTTTGTAAGTACATTCATAGGGTTTTTTTTTATTCTTCCAAAAATTCGCGTCGTAGCGAAATCTACCGAGTAAACTTTACAGTTCAATTCGATTTGTATTTTCTATTTAGGTACTTAGGTACATTTAAAAATGAAACCAAACAAAATCAATACCTAAGGTATTCAAAACTTGGAATTTTAATTTACCATACCTACGTTTTTGTTTCCAAGATCTTATTTTGATAAGCAAAGTTATCGATTGATACAATGATACGACAAGCAAAGGTTATAAACGCAAACACCCTGTTGTTTGCGTTTGTAACCTTTGCTCGTCGTTTGAGATCTTCATCTAAAACGACGAGCAAAAGAAACGAAAAGCTTTGGTAGTAACGGTAATCTAATGCCGGCGCCAGACAGCTTCGCATATTTGAACAAATGTTTGAAGACTTTGCAAAGCTTTAAAAACACGTGCGGCAGGCTACACTAGCATTTGCACAAATTCACCTTTGAACGCTTTGATGTGCGCTAAAAACCGACTCCGCGTGGCAAAGTATAAATATTTGTTCAAGTTGTAAAGCTATGTCTGGCGCCGTTTTTGCCAAGTCTTCAAACATTTGTTCAAATATGTAAAACTATGTCTGGCGCCGTTTTTAACAAGTCTTCAAACATTTGTTCAAATACGTGAAACTATGTCTGGCGCCGGCATGATGTCGATCGACAAAATGGGTATTACACTATTGTATGTTGTTTAGTTATGTCGTACTTGTATTTCTTGTTTGTCGTACTCGTATGCTATGACTATTACGCAGCGTACTACGTGGACGATTGGATGCGAACGCGATTGCGAAGCGATCCGATCCGGTGCGGTGCCGAAACAACAAACAGTCGATAGCTATTGAAGTGTCCTACGTGACCAAATGCACGTAAAGTGCGATGCGGCGCGATTCTCGACTGCTCCTTGTTTCCGCACCGCACCGGATCGGATCGCTTCGCAATCGCGTTCGCATCCAGTCGTCCACGTAGGACGCTGCGTTAGGGTATAATGCTTTTCCCAAAAAACTCTAAACTAAAACTACCGTTTTGTACTCGTGCCTACTCCTTCAGTATATTCCGCTATCTGTAGTTTTTGAATCAGCCCTGAAGGCCCATGTAAAATTTAAAAGTATTTATTTATACTGACTAAATAGGTAGTTAATGAATAAAAGATGATAATACAACACAAGTTTATCGACATTTACATCCATTTCACGACAAATGTAGTAGCTGCACGGAAACAGGAATCAGTCGAGGCCGAAATGAATGACTCGTCGAGATTAAATTAAACTTGCGTTAGCAACACGCGATGGTGCATTCAGTGCATCAAGGGTGTTTATACTGAAAATAAACAGACAAAAAGGACAAACGGTGGAGTCTTAAGTCGCATTTTTACCCTCTGACGGAACCCTAAAATGGCATTGCGTTGGGTTCAACGAAAACAAGATATTTCAACGCGTTCTGCGGTAACTATTTCTAAAACGGTTACCTATCTATACTAAATATTATAAAGAGGAAAGATTAGCTTTTGTTGTGTGTGTGTGTGTGTGTGTCTGTATATTTGTTATGAATAAACTCAAAAACTACTGGACCGGTTTCAAAAATTTACCATTGGAAATTGGAAAGCTACATTCACCCTGAGTAACATATGCATACACATACACCGATATTTCCACGGGATCGGGACTTACGCGGGTGAAACTGCGAGACGCAGCTAGTATAGAATAAAATCAAAAACTTCTGGACCGATTTTAAAAATTCTTTCACGAAAAGAAAGCTACATTATCGAGGAGTAACATAGGCTACTTTTGAACGCGATATTCCCACGGGATGGGTACTTACGCAGGTAAGTCCCGATGCCGTGGAATATCTCTACTAACTATGTCCCGCGGGACGTAATAAACTGAGTATTTAGAAACCTTTCTCACGTCATCATTAATTATGATGCTGTTCAACAAGCAGATAAGAGCGCAGCTGTCGTTTTATCTTACAACCAGACAAAGGAACTGCGACATTGCTCAGTCTAATCTCCAATGAGTCCTATCAAATAGATTAACTTGTAAACGTAGACTTTAAAGCCAAGTTAAGTCCTACTAACATTATAAAGATGAAATAGATTTTTCTCTTGTTTTTAACCCGTTTTTAAGTTGATGGGAACCTAACCGTGCTTATAGTATCTAACGTTCCCGTGCCCCCCGACTCCCGACGCGCGAACGTAAGGTAGGTACCACATACCTACTCAGAGAAATAAAATTTGTTTTCGGCTTTACCTGCCTTATTACTTTACCTTTTTAAATTTTAGTTTTGTTTTTAACTTGGTACATTTATTAAGTCGGGGTTTTTTTTAATTTTTAATTTTTGCTATGTTGGGTTGAAATATTATCTATTCGGTCGGATGTATTCGTGATGATAATTTTTTTGCTTTTTGATAAATGCCCGCGGTTACTTAAGTTTTCGAAAGCATTTTTTCAAAAACATTATTTCCTAAGTGTGGTAAACCCTAAGATATAACGTTTAGATTCTTTTTTTATTATTAGAAAGGTGTTAGGTGCTAGTTGGCCCCATTTCGACTTCAGATTACATAACAGATAAGTTTGTGGCACTGTATGTAGGTGAGGTTGTCCTTTTTTGAAGTCGGTTTGAAAATGTTAGTTCAATCTATACTACTATTATAAAGAGGTAGCGTTGATAACATATGTTTGTATGTAAGTATGTATATTGGTGGTAATCTCCGAAACTATTGGACTGATTTCAATAATTATTTCACCAATAGAAAGCTACATTATCCAAGAGTAACATAGGCTACTTTTGATCCCGATAATCCTACGGGATCAGGACTTACGCGTGTGAAACGGCGGGAAGCTGGCTTGAAAGAATATAAAAAAAAAAACAATTTACGATTTCGATGTTATTGTTTTAGATTCGGTTCTGTAAATCATTCGATTGTTATTGGTTTTATACCTACCGTATGCATACCTAAATATAACCGATTTGCGATAAAACGTAGGTACTGAGGTCGGCTCTCTTAATCGATATTTTGTTTTCATATTTTCGACTAGCTGCGTCCCGCGGTTTCACCCGCGTAAGTTCCGATCCCGTGGGCATATCGTGATCAAAAGTAGCCTATGTTACTAAGGGTGAATGTTTCTTTCTAATGGTTTTGAAACCGGTCCAGTAGTTTTTGAGTTAATTCATTACAAACATACAGACACACACACACACACAAATACACACAAATACAAATCTTTCCTCTTTGTAATATTAGTGTAGATGTAGATTTCAAACAAAAGTTGATAAGGTCATCTGGGAAAAGTGCGGCTTTGGGGTAAGTTCAGTAAATCAGAGGGGCGGTAATCCGATGTCTAGTACCCATAAGTACAAGACTAATTGCTTATTTTAGGGTCTTTCATAAAGTTTTTTTGTTTGTTAGACAGCTAATTTTTTTCCAGTGTAGGCCAAGATCTTTCTCTTACACTCGTCAAGTCTAAAGTCAATTTGTCTAACGGCCGAATACAGAAACGCAACTCAAAATTTGAGTTCTACTTAAACAACTAAGCACCTCTCAAATTCAAAAATACTATTTTTCAATTTAGAAGCTGTTCAATTATTTAAGTACGCCTCAAATTTTAAGTGGCGTTTCTGTATTCGGTTATTAGAAATGTGTCTGTCACATTTTCGTTGATGTTAAAAATCAGTAATAAGAGCGAGACTGGGCAATGCTTAGCCAAAGTTATCACTCCGATTCGTCTATAAATACAGGTGTAACGCAGCGTCCTACGTGGACGATTGGATGCGAACGCGATTGCGAAGCGATCCGATCCGGTGCGGTGCGGAAACAAGGAACAGTCGAGAATCGCGCCGCATCGCACTTTACGTGCATTTGGTCACGTCACACTTCAATAGCTATCGACTGTTTGTTGTTTCCGCACCGCACCGGATCGGATCGCTTCGCAATCGCGTTCGCATCCAATCGTGAACGTAGTACGCTGCGTATGAGGGGTTAGGCAGTAAGACGCCACCGCGCCTACTCCGAATTGACAAATGTCGAACAATAGCGAGTCCTAGGACTTGTAGGTTTCTTCGCGATGTTTTCTTTCGCCGTAAGAGCGATGTTAATAGCGGTTATATTTCTTAAAAAAAAGACTTTGGTGCCCCAGGATTCGAACCCACGACACTCCAACGAAAGTCGAGGTATCTACCACTAGACCAAAACAGATCTCATGAAAGATATGAATTAATTAATTGTGATTGCAACTACAGATTGAATTTATTGACAAAAAATGGCGGTACTATAATATAAAATAGCTGAATGGATTTCAATTTCCTCATTGGACTGTTGATCTATTTCAGTCTCATTCTGATTGACTTTGAAATCCATTGACATATTGCTTATTGTGGTCTCCAATCAAGCTGGACTAATTTTCTTGTCCGAATCCATCGTTCACAAAGCAATGTTATTTTGGGATATATACTTAAATACTAGCTGCTCCCCAAGGTTTCACCCGCGTGGCGAAATAGTTAGCGCACTCGCTTATCAATTTACAATCAATTTTTGATGATGCATTTTTCTTTGGAAATATATTTTCTAGTTGCAAGCCTTATGTAGTCAAAATGAGAAATATTAAATTGTTTTTTTTTCTCTTATTCGTTATGAATAGAGATGCGCCGAGTACTCTGCCGAGTACTCGTTACTCGGGTACTCGGCAGTTTTTTACTACTCGTACTCTGCCTCGGTACTCGGTTCATGAGCCGAGTAACTCATAGATATATATATCTGTGTAGGATTTCATCTGTGTACTGCTTTGGCTTCCTAACTTAGTGTGAAAGTTTGTGTATTTGTTTGTTCCTCTTTCACGCTCAAACGGGTCGACCAATTTTGATGAAATTTAACACAAAGGTACAGAGCTAAAGAACTTTATATCGACACATAAGCAGGTAAAGTGGCAAGCATCTAACTCGCCTGAAGATCGCGACGCGTACAGGTCCGCCAAACGTGCCACTAAAAGAGCAGTAGCCAGAGACAGACGGCACCACTGACAGCCATTGTACGATAAGTTGGAAACGTCTGAGGGGCAGAAGCTTATTGATAAGTAGGCATGTTCTGGGATCAAAGCGGCGCAGGATATATCCAAGTGCCGCAGTGTAAAAAATCCCGATGGCAACCTGCTATACGAGGACCTCGTGGTGAAGGAGAGAGGGCGCTCATATTCCCACGAGCTACTTAATAAGCAGTATAAAGAGGTGCAGACATCGGAACTCCTTCCGAATCCAGGACTTCTGCCATTGATTACGCCTGATAAGGTGTTGCTGTACCGTCAGGTACAGCAACTCTCTCAAATCACTCAATCTCAAATCAACGATTGCTCTTGCAATCGTCAGGGATCTGTTTTAGGCAGATCGTGTCCTCAAACGCTAGTTCGGTCTTCTTAAAGGACCCGCTATCTACACGCCCAAAGTGGCCATGGCCACTTTGAAAGAAGAAGAAAGAAAATAGATTTATTCAGACAAGCACACAACTACATAACAAGAAAAAAAAAGTAAATAACATTATGGACACAATAAAGATAATAACAAAATATACGTAGAGAGTAGTGCGCTGCCCGAATAGGCGCAGCCTCAGCATAATGCTGCTGCTAGTGTAACATAGCAGCAGCGCTGGTCTTCCGACTGCACCCACCCTTCTTCCCGGCGGCTCACCCTTCTTTGTGCATGTAGATAGCACACCCGTGTAGACGGTCATATGGTCAAACGGACAGACCAGTTTAACTACTTGGGATTTGTGCTTTCTGCGCCCGGCGACATCGGTTGCTACGTCAAGTCTCGTGTTTCGGCAGCTTGGGCTAAGTGTCGAGAGGTAACTGGTATCGTCTGCGACCCCAAAATACCGGTTGAACAGAGAGGAACAAGTGTATAAAACGATCACTAGACCTGTCCTTTTGTAAGATAGTGATAGTGGCCAGTGCTTGAGTGACATAAGCAGGAGCTGCGTTTCACGAAGATGAAAATGCTGCGCTTTATGTGTGGAGTGACGCGAAAAGATCGCGTCAGAAACTCCGGCATCAGGGGCAGCCTTCATGCCCGATAAGAATGGCCAATGACCATGCAAGAATGGCGTTTACGATGGTCAGGCTAGTTACATAGGGAACAAATGTTTTGCTATGGCGCCTCCGCCCGAGCGCAGCAGATTGGGAAGATTCAAGAAAGACTGGCTTGACGGCGAGAGAGCAGATATGCGTGCAAATGGCCTCACTACACGGGATGCCAAAGATCGTGCGAAGTAGAGACGTAAAAGTAGGATAGCGGACTCAGAGAGTGTTGATGATGAGATGTTCCCATCAGTAACATCGCTCGGATGATGATGATGATGAACCGCGGGCGCAGCTAGTAAAGAAGAAAACCTGCTTGCTTCGAGTCGCCTCGCCTGTCGGGCGTCGTCTGGAGCGCGTTGCAACTTGTTTTCGCGGTTATTTAAATGAACCGAGTAACTCGGCAGAGTACTCGACTCGGTAAATTTTGAACCGAGTAATACTCGGTACTCGGTTACTCGGTAAAACTGGTACACTGGTACTCGGCGCATCACTAGTTATGAATAATGATCGCCCCGTGCATTCCGAAGAATAGACAAGCTATTTACTTAAACATTTCTATATTTAGAAATTATTTACATTTATTTGTATTCATTGTTTTTCCTTATAATGTTGTTTAGATAGGTATGTACATGCAATGAAATAAAATCAATACCCAGAGCGGTCACTATGAAACTTTACTTCTATATCCTCTGAAATTTATAATTCGTTTGAAACTGAAGAAGAAAGTTTTTGGTAGTGCCTCAGTGCGTATCGTTTTAAAATTAGTATTTTTAGATTTTTTTTATTTTTCTCCATTTTTTAAGTCGTTTTATAATTAACTCCTTTTTTTTGGAAGTCGGTTAAAAAAAAGAATACAAGTGTGAGGTCCTAAAAAGCAGAATTAAAAGTCTGTTATTCAATACAAACATAATTTCCAACAATTTTGGATCTCGAACTACAGTGGGCATCCACTTTTACTGCCTCCTTTACATTAAACTACGTCACATAAGGAAAAACAATTGCATACAAATGACGAAATCGTATTGCAATTTGATTGTTTATTTTCGTGATGATGTCATTGTAGTTAAGGGTCCCGCATATTGACTGTTCGCCTGCACACATCAACACTCTATGATGGGACTGACAGTGGAACTATAAATTACGTGGAGAACCTACTTTACACCGCTTTCCACTAATATTAGATATAAATTTATATGCTTGGATGTTTGTTTGCCCACATTTGGCACGCTTTTGGAAACATAATATAAAATAGTACTTCATAAGGGTCCGTACTTAAAGGGTAAAAAGGGACCCAATTACAACGACTTTACTGTTAGTCTGTCTGTCTATCAGTAGACTGTATCTTAAGAACGACACTACCTAAATTCGTCTTACCGGCGGAAGCAGAAAACGCACTTCGAACCCACTCGGAAACCGTCATCGCCAGTGTAATATCGTTCTTAGGTGAAGTTAGATGTTTGTATTGTGTTCTAGACCACTTGAATGATAGCGATAATGTGATAGGATAGCGATAGACGATGAAATCGTGCTATCTATTTTCTGTTATACTGTTAGTAGCCGTCTAGTATATGTACATTTTAAGAGTTCCGTACCTGAAATGGTAAAAAAAGGAACCCTTAAAAGATTACTTTCTTGTCCAACTGTCCGTCTGTGAGTCACCACCGGTTTTCTTAGGAACTAGCAAACCTAACAAATTGAAATTTTTACGAGATTCTGAGGTCTAAGTATGATCCCTATTAGAAATATTTTAAAGAAACAATACTTCTGCAAAAACACAACGCACCATAGACTCAGGGCTGAATCCCTATTATGTGTAAGTAAAGTACAAAAATCAATGTTCTGAGATAACACGTTAAAAAGATATGGACAAAAGATTTTCGCGAAAACTTGTGAGTACCACAATATACCTTAATTTTCAACTTTTTGTTTGCTTTTCGGACTTTTCCCTTTATTTGCGCTGTAAGACCTCCTCTTAGAGACGTTTTAGGCAGTAAGACGCCACGGGAGCCTAATCCGGATTGGCGAATGTCCCATGCCTTAAGGACAAGTCTGACATGCATAATTTATTTAGTACTATTTTAAACTTACATGGTGGTTTTATCTACAAATATTACTTGTTTTTTCACGAGACTCGTGAACAAGCCAGTTAAAATTACTGGCGAAATATCGAGCTCCGTCAAAAAAACAAGTTAAAACATGGTAAATACCCCGTTATATAATAATATTTGTATATTTAGTACTTACATACTATATTTTAAAACCGAAAGATTTATCTTGTACTTAGGTATATTTTGTTTTTAGGTAGTAGTTATGAGAAACTACCAACATAACATGAAAATTATGTTTTTTTTTTGTAATGACGTTAAACAATCCGGAACTGACTACCTACTTGCGATAGATAATTATTATATTTCTACGCGTCTAGAATAATTAAATAACCCACGCTAATGATTTAAATAAAACACGTAATTTAAAGGGATCGCCGTTTAAATAAAAAAATGAGTTTAATTTTATATAATCGTCGCGAAAATCGAAGAAAAATGTAGTCAGATTATGTCATACTTATAAGGAACTAGCTGCGCCGGTGGTTTCACCCGCATAAATCCCGGGATTTACGGGATAAAAAGTAGCCTATGTCCTTCTCCGAGGTCCTATTTATCTCTATACCAAAATTCATCAATATCGGTTCAGCGGTTTAGGTGTGAAAGCGTAACAGACAGATAGACAGACAGACAGAGTTACTTTCGCATTTATAATATTAGTAAGATAGTAAGATATAAAAGCAGCTTTCTAATGGGATATTTTTGCAAACATTCAAAAATATTTGTATTTCTTGTCAAGGCACATCCTAAGAAAAAATTTTTTGGTACATACACATAGCATCGGGACTTGCGCGAGAGCGTCACTATCGCTGTCACATGAATTCAAAAATATTTATTTCTTTGATTTCAGCATTTCTGCTCTGCGAGCGACCTTTAATCCTAGTGAACTTGTCGTGCAAATCTCGTCTGTCTGACGACGACTTGTCGCGGTTGAAGGCCGCCTCTGAACTCGCCGCCTCCAGCAAACTACACATCGCATTCATGGGAGAATTCTTTCTTAAAGATAACATAGCTTGTGAGTATCATTGATATATCATAGTGAACTTATCGTGCAAATCTCGTCTGTCTGACGACGATTTGTCGCGGTTGAAGGCCGCGTCTGAACTCGCCGCCTCCAGCAAACTACACATCGCATTCATGGGAGAATTCTTTCTTAAAGATAACATAGCTTGTGAGTATCATTGATATATCATAGTGAACTTATCGTGCAAATCTCATCTGTCTGACGACGATTTGTCGCGGTTGAAGGCCGCGTCTGAACTCGCCGCCTCCAGCAAACTACACATCGCATTCATGGGAGAATTCTTTCTTAAAGATAACATAGCTTGTGAGTATCATTGATATATCATAGTGAACTTGTCGTGCAAATCTCGTCTGTCTGACGGTGACTTGTCGCGTACACTAATAGTTTTGTTAGGAATTTTGACTCAAAATCAACTGCCATTTAATATTTTTGTAATATATAATATATATAATATTTTGTAATTATACGGTTCACTCAGAAATCGAACCGACGAAAATCCGAAAAAAATACATCCCATCCTTTGTCAAATGTGGAACAAAGTCAAATTGAAATTATGACATTGAAACAATATATTATTATTTTTTATTTTTTGTTTGTCTTTTGTTTATTAAAATTTTCCTTTGTGCTGTAACGACGTGGTTTTTGCAAAGCGAAAACCTACAATGTGTTTGTCTCCCCGTTGACCTGCAATGCAATGTAGCTCATGGATAGAGAAAAGAGTAGGTAGACTGTCTTCTTAACGTACCTTCCGAAGCACGGAGGATCTCGAGAAAATATAACTTTAAAATATGTAGTGGAAAGTTCTAGAAAAATTCTATAAATAGTTGCAAATAGTTAGATGTGATTATATTACGTCAGACCCATCTCAGTTTTGTCTCTAATCAAGGTTGCATTATGCAATGAACGCGATGATAAGACACGGATTTACCTGGTAGATAACGCAACAATGTTATAACAACAATTTTTCATGTAATCACGCCGACGACGTTACATTGATATCACATTATCATAAATTAATAAGTCACTGACCAATGTCATGACAATGAATGGACAGATTTTTTTTTTACCCAAAAACAAGTTGTAATCTTAGCATAGAACTAGAAAAAATTGATCGAGCGATAAAAATGTTTGTCTCTTTTTCTCAAACGACGATAATTTGACAAAATTATCTCGTGTCGTATGCTACCTCTGCCGATGGGAATCTAACCGGCAGCCTGTTACGTCGCAATTGAGTGATCGCCCGACGCGCCACAGAAGCCACCAATAAAAATAATGTTTTATTGGTTGCCTGGGAATGGTCGTCCTTAGGCGATAAGGATGACCATTATGCCACGCTAGATTTAAGCCTTTCTCTGTAATATTCGTTCAAACCGAGCCTTGTCGGTAAACAAAACAGGGAGGAAGCATAATCGTTAATTCACCATGTCACGGGGGTTCCCGTGTGGCGCAGTGGTTAGCCCACTCACCCGGCAAGCGAGGGGCACAGGTTCGAATTCTGTCATGGGAGAATTGTTGATGATGCATTTCTCCTTGTAAAAATATTTCTAGGTAAAAATGCCTTGAGCAATTAAAAGCAAAAGACATATATTTGTTTAATTTGTATCTTTCTTTATATCTTTTGTGAATTGTTTCAGCGTTGGAGTCGTTTGAGCCGCTACTAGACGAGGAAGTGCCGACAACAGTGGACGCCTCAACTACCGGCTGGGGCGGGATTCTCTGTCCGGGTAACATTGAGAAAAGCCTCTTCAACGGACACTCGGGCATTATCAAATCTGGACTTAGCCATTTAGGTAGGTTTGTAACCCTCTATCTATACTAATATTTTTAAGAGGAACGATTTGTATTTGTGTGTGTGTGTGCGTCTGTATGTTTTTATGAATAAACTCAATAATTGCTGGACCGATTTCAAAAATTCTTTCACCATTAGAAAGCTACATTCACCCTGAGTAACAAAGGCTACTTTTGATTCCGATATTCCCACGGGATCGGGACTTACGCGGGTGAAACCGCGGGACGCAGCTAGTTATATCAATAAATTACTATGACTATCACATAAAAATAGTAATAGTTTAAAAGCAACCCAACATCTGAAACTAAACTAAATGACATATTTAATTAAACCTTTTTTACCTAGTAAAGTAATAACTTCTTTATGATAAAATAAACAAGTAGGTATACCTTACTAAAAAAAAATTGTATTCAATTTATTTAAAATGATAAATCAACGAAATTAGATGTTAACTTTTATTTTTACTAACTCATTTTTATTAAAATTAAATAAAAACCTTCCATTACTTTCCAGCAATACCCAGAGGCTGGTCGTGGGGCGGGCCTGCGTCGCCATTCTGCCCGCTGTGGGCCGAGATCAACGTCCCGGATTGACGACACATTCGCAGGTAGTCGCGCGACGTCTAGCTAATGCAGTGCAGTGGGGGGGGGGGGGGGGGCGATGGGGACTGCAGCCGCCATCTCGTGTCAAACGTTATACACTTTTTATAGACCGTGTTTTTGTAATATAGGCGATGGGATTTTAACATAACTTTGAAATACGATTTTCAATTAAAATGTTTGTTTTCAATACAATGTTACATGAGATGGGTTTCGTGAACATTCCAATTGAAATTATTGGTGAAATATCGTGCTCTGAAAAAAAGTGTATTTAAATCATGGTTATTATACCGTTCCTAGGTAAAATTTGTAATTTTGAATGTACTTCAGATCTACTAAAGCCGAGTACGCGAGTGAGAATTGCCGAAGGCATACGCTCGAATACTTAGCGATTGCGCTCAGCTGCTTTCGCTGTGACGGTTTGTTCGCTCTTGTTCGTCTGATCTGTACCCGGCTTACATAATTAATACTTAATACAATTGCTGTCATTTTGTAAAGAATAGTTAAAAAGAAACGGAAATTTTTAAATTTTTAGGAGCGCGCAAGCCTGCGTTTTTTTTATACAAACAAAAACACTATTTACCTACCTTCCGGTTTTATTTCATGTAATACATTGTATTTTTCTAATTGTCATTTAATTGAGTTAGGGTTGATTTTTCAAACTATAGATGAGATATATCTGTCGAATAAAGTAAAACACGACCTAATTAAAAAGCCTTTGAAGTCTTCATTTCTTTTTAAAACATGTGACATTTTCATTTTACTGGACAGATATCTTTAAGCTCAACACACACGACGACACTTACAATTTACCTAAAACAGACCATATCTATAGGGGCTGTAGTTACACTTACCTACAGCCTTAGATAAAAACAAATAAGGGCAGATTCGGTACCTAGCCACAGCAAATGAGACTGCGTCAGCTGACGCACTAGCATCAGTCGTATGTGGAACCGTTGTCACGCACTGTCACATTGCCAGTTTCTAGCAAATTTGTTGACTACGCAATGTTAGAATATACCGTATCTTCCCCTATAAGAACATCATTGGTGACAGCACACTTCGTTTATTCGTCATCGTATATTTTGAGAATTATCTAGATATTTTAAAAATTGACCCTGTTTCTTATTACATTTTATTAATTATTACAAATCATTTTATATACTATGAGCTTAAATAACACCGTACTTTTAAACCAATAACTAGGTTTGTATAAATACGCCCTTAAAATAGCGAGGCAGATATTTTTGCAAGCGATAGCAATTGTATTCAGTGATGTTTTCTTATTGTAAATATTGTACCTATATTAAGTTTAGATTTATTTTTAGTTTAGGGCAGATTTTCCAATCTACAGATAAAAGATATCTGTCGAATAAAATCAAACACAACCAAATTTAAAAGTTAGATTTCCTTTGAAAGATAGTAAGTTTTTATACATTTTATTTAACATATACAGATATCTTTGTCTAGCTAGAGATTGGAAAAATCTGCACTTAGGGTTGATTTTCCAATCCACAGATAAACATCTCTATATCTATAAAATGCTTTGTCCTGACTGACTGACTAATCAACGCACAGCCTAAAACGCTGATAGTAGACACCTGACATTTGGAGAGTGTGTTCTTTATGTGATGTAGGCATCCAAAAAGAAAGGATTTACTAGAAATATTTTACAAGAAGATATGCATCATCAAAAAATGCAGCATTATCATATTTCTAGTAAAAATGCCTAGTTAAAGTCTTCTCAAGGAAGATGTCCTTTTGAATGATAATAAGTTGTGATTTGGTGATGTTACCTACATTTTATTCGACAGATATATTTTATCTGTCGATTAAAAAAATCAACCCTTAGTCAATTACTTACTTATTTATTTCATATTATTTCGATTACAATTTTGTTACGGACATAATCACAAACGTTTTTAGAATCGGTACCTACACTTTGCGGTTGCGGTGACATAGTACAAGCTACAGTATAAACTTAGTACGGGACCGCAACCGCAAAGAAAACGCGCGATTTCCGCATGTCTGAACGAGCCCTAAAAAACCTTATCATACATTTTTAGAAAAACGCTCAGAAAGAAATCTACTGGTTTTTATTTTACGCAAAAATTTAGGAAGTATATTTTTAAATTACATAATTCCAAAATTTTTGACTAAAATAAAAAGAGGTTTGAAGAAAAAAGGAAAGGAATTAGGAGGAGTACCTACTTGACAGGAAAGTTGTTGCAATTTCAAAAAGAGTAAAAAGAGAAAGCGCTTTTCCACCCTTTAACATTAAATCCAATTCGGTGTTTTTTTTGTGTAATTCCCTCATAGAAAACTAGGTTTATGAGTTTCCAATTTTTAGTTTTTTTGTGAGATAATTAAATTACACGCCAAAAATATCTCCGAAATAGGATAATGTCATGGGGTGAAAAAAAGCTTTTTTCTTTTTGAATGTGGAGTCACGTGACCAACAGCCCTTTCAAGGAAAGATTCATTTTTATTAACGGCTGTATAAATCTATAAGAATGAGTTTAGCTTCCCTTTAAAAAGAACTAAAGTCTTCGCCTCCATTTTTTAAATGTTTTCTCCATATTGAACTAGTACCTATTGTCCCGCGTGTTTACTTATCTTCCGCGTTTTATCACATTGTAGCTAGGATTCTTTACATACCAAATATAGTACCTGAACGTTTTTAACAATTTATATATACATGTACTAAAATAATCAATATTTTATGTAATTTCTGCATATCCTTCCTTTCTACAAATATTATAAAGGTGAAAATGTGTGTGTATGCTTGTTACTCCTTCACCCAAAAACTACTGAACCGATTGCGATGAAACTTGGTATGCAGATAGCGGAGACCTGAATTAACAGATATGCTTTTTATTTATTTATTTATTTTTACATTTTAGGGAAACCAACAGCTATTAATACATACTAAAAATACAATAGAAATAGGAAAGCCAATAATGGGCTATTCCGATATTCCCTCGGGATCGGGATTATGTTGTAATTGTCTAACTGTGCCCGCGGTTTCACCCGTGCAAGTACCGATCCCGTGGCAATATCGGGATTAAAAGTAGCCTTTGTGTTAATCAAGAAATCCAGCTATCTACATGCCAAGTTTCATCGCAATCGGTTTACTATTTTTCCAATAACGAGTACATATCTATACTAACAAACTTTCGCATTTGTAATATTAGTAGGATAGTAAGATAGACAGCATTAGACCAATACCTCTCCGTGTTAGTTAATCAAAATGTGGTCTAAGATGTAGCAAGTTTCGCCATGTATTTTCTATAATATTTTATCTCTACGACCCCCAATATGTTTTAAGTTAATTTTTACCTTAAATTATACCAATCTAGATGATAAATTTCGAGTCTGCTCGATAGGCTGTGGATAATTTAGTATAGTACTTATGATGGTCCATTTAGTTCTATATCTATGGGTCATTCTCACGGTGGCAATTCCTAAGCTGTTTCACTAAGCCTAAGCCTATAAAAAAGCACCAACAACTTAAGGGGGTAATTCCCGAGTTTATGGTTTAGTTATTAGTGAATTTGTTGCTGGGAACAGTCAAATTATACATCGAGAAGTTTCGCATTCTAAGGGTTTGGACCTCATCTGACAGCACGGAATCGCCTTTTTCCGTCGCACTTTCTCTTTTTGTCGCTTAGAACTGCCATTTGCTAGACCGAGACAGAAAGCATAATGCGATAGCACGCGGATCGCCTCGAGGATTCCGCCGCGTGTCCCTGGTTATGGCACGCAGTTAAAAAGAAAGTCTACCTACTCTTTTTCTATACAAACGTAGTCGACTGTTTCCTTCCTGGATAAAGACATTAGAGCAAATATGTTTATGCCATAAAACCTTTATCCAGGGATGAAACAGCCAACTACGTTTGTAAAGTTTGTATTGTATGGAGAAAAGAGTTGGTAGACTTTATCCTTAACGGACTTTAAAACACAGTTCACTTTGTTTTAAACATTTCTACTGTACTATGTTATACTTCAACGGTCCCTTACTAAAATTAAACTTTACCATACTTATTTTATATTTACATTTTCCCGGGTCTTAATCGCGTATTATTTATTTTCTTACCTCGACGTTTCAACCATGTTACAATGGTCTTGGTCGCGAGGGGACTGGATACCATACTACCATACTTAGTACCATACTTAGTTTTGCCGCCGTTTTACATTGTATCACTGGTCTTGCTTAGTGACATCGTGTGAGTGATCCATTAGGAGACATACAGCCGAATACTGAAACGCCGCTTAAAATATGAGGTGTACTTAAATAATATCTGAATTTAAAAATAGTATAGAAATTTTTGAAGGTTTTTTTTTGAATTTTTGAAATTTGAATTCTACTTTTGGTTGTTTAAGTAGAATTCAAATTTTGAGTTGCGTTTCTGTATTCGGCCGTTATTTATAGATGTAAAGCGGTATAAAGATAGAACATCACAACCTCTTTCAAACAATTGTAAATCATAGAGTTACTTTAAGAACGTGGCGACCGTTACCATTTCCATACAAACTTAATACCAAAATAAATTATGAAAAATTTAGTTTTCTACCTTAATATCGATATTATTCATAAATATTTATTCATAGATAATATTCATGAATATTTTGGAAAACCTTGCCAACCTTGGAAACCCTTTAAAAGTAAAATCTTAATCCGAATAATATCGATATTAAGGTAGAAAACTAAATTTTTCATCATTTATTTTGGTATTAAGTTTGTATGGAAATGGTAACAGTCGCCACGTTCTTAATGCGTTCCTAGCGACTTGCAATAAAATACTAATTAAATTGTAATGATAGCAAGAAATCTGACAGGCTAGTCGAATCGTTGTTTTCCACGGAACAAGGGCGAAAAAACCCTCTTTTCCACCCCCATTTTGAAGTCTTTTCTATGGAGAGTTACGTGTGATATAGTCGCCTCAAGGTGGATATAGACTTGAGCTAAACAACAAACGGAGCCTCAAACATGAATGCACAGTGTTTAGATTTTTGATACAACCTGATTTTTAAAAACCAACGAGCGTTTTGGTGAACATTTTATCGTGCAAAGGCACGAGCGCAACAAAATGCTCACTCGCCGTGAGCATTACGGCGAACAGAGCCTCGAGCATTCGCAATAACGTTCTTGTGAGTATTCTTGTGAATGCTCTTCGCGAGCGTAAAAATAGCGAATGTTCGTAGTTCGGCTCGGAGTTCTCTACAAGTCTATATCCATCTTTAGCTTCTTCTTTTCATGAAGTGGTGTCTCCTAGTGTTGGAGTTTTCAGGCCAACTTAAGACCTCTTACTTGACCTAACGACTGCTATCAGAGATATCAACCTTTATCTAGTAAGGCTGTATGTCGCTAGGGATGCTAAATCGGTCCCAAAATTCGCTTTAGTCTGGTTACAGACCAAACAAGCGAGCGCAAGCGAACGTTCGTTTTCTTTCGTTCGTTTGGGTCGTTCGTACCGAGCTTTACAGTGCGTACTCACTGGGCCGACGAACGCTAACGAAGGCCTTACTTGATGTTTGTTCGTTGGCCCAGTGAATACGTACTCCTTTTCTAAGTAGGCAATCAAGATCTCTGCTCCTATTTATTAGAGTGCTAAGACGCAATAAAAATATGTATATTTTATGAAAATAAATGAAAACTTACCTATTTTGTGATATAGATACATATTTTGTGAATCGTTTTAGTAATGTAACGTGTAAAATATAATCAAATGTTTATTTTATTCGGTGTAAGTTAAATTATTATTGGTGATTTTTCAAATAAATTATTTTAAATTATATTTTTGTTTATTATTTTGTCTGCGCAATAATGGCCAGCCACGCCACCTGACGAGTGTGTGGCCTGCCTATTTATAGACAAGTGTCCGACAGTGTCCGAGTGACAGCTTTGTCTCAGAGCAAACTCGCCCAACGCTCACTCGCTTGCTCTTGAACACCTGCGCCTGCGTGGTAAACCATGGGTAAACCTTAAACTCTTTTGTGGTTTTAATGGGGTGCCACGCGCAAAGCTGTTTGCAGAGGCGCTGGCATCGGATGATCTTTTTTTTTTTCGATGATGGTCCTCCACCAATGGAAACGCCGAGTTTTTTTTTATTCTTTCGGTCTCAGACCGATATGGCCAATTTGGCGCCGAGAGTTGTAAAAAACATCTGACGTTTGACAGTAGGTAAAGATCATCCGACTACCGACCTCTGCCGGGATAAAAAGTTAGTGTTCTTCCTCATTGTAGAACTCGATGAATGGTGTCGTCTTTTGATTGTGAAGTGTTCAAAATAACTGCCAGTCAAACGTCAATCAATCGGATCGTCAACGAAAACTGATTATTCTTGCATTGCTTTCTTTTATTAATTTTACAATAAATACTAGATCAATTGATTGTATTAAGATTTAAGAAGTCCGTATCAGATCAATGACCAATATGCTGTTCGAATATGACACAACCATGCGTACTGACTATCCCACCGTGCCGCTCACTGAACCTGTCGAAACCAAGTATCAAAGTAAGTAGGAACCTCAGAATACAGAAAAACGTAGGAACCTCGACGTTTTGGCAAAGGGGTCACACCGGCCGTGCTCGCGAGAAGACTGATGATGGACGGAAATCGTGTAAGTAAGTCTATATAAATTACAGTATGAATAAACGCCTTACTATGTTGCAAAAAGATACCGCAATCTCCGCCATTCCAATTCTTTATATGAAGTTCCGTGCAACCACGCACACCCAGCACCCGTACCTACCCTGAAGTTGGCTTGCCCAGCATCTATACCAAAATACCAACCCTCCTAGCCTAATCAGCCCAAAGGAAAGAACGAATCAATACGACTGGTGCTTAGCTAAACCGTAAGGGTAATAGCGCACATAAACTTTTCGCAAATAAAATAAATTAGCGAGTGGTCGGCTGGGATTCAAACGTATGACCTTCGGAACGAAACTCGAGATATCTATCCACTAGCTAGACCAACACCTATACCATAACGAGACCTAATAAAATAATAAAAATGACTTTAATGACCTACAGAGAAACCAACCTGTTACCGTGTACGTCCGCCGCCATTGAAATACATACAGTCGCTAACTAACTGGAAAGCGGATCCTATACCGTTTGATCTTCTACACGTAAAGCGAGACATAATCAGGACCGATCCGAGAACAGTTCAGCAACCATATGTAAGCACGAAGCTTTAAGTCTAACATTGTAGCCTAAGTTCTGCTCTAAAATATAAAAAAGTCATGTAATAAATTAATTATTTATAATTTACTAGAGCGTGTAACACCTTACTCACCGCTGTGCAAAAATCCACATTTAAGCGGTCGCCCATCACAGCATAATGATGCCATACTTACGGTATTTAGCAACTCGACTCTTCTGTGAACGTTCATCTTAAGGATCCCTGCACCCGTATTTTAATCTTGTTATTAACTGAGTTCACAGGCAAATAAGTTTTTTCGGACAAGCACACAAATACACATCAAGTACTTATCATAAAAAAAAACTAAAAATTACATAACAAAACCACGTTATTGGTAGGTACTTCTAAGTACTACTTATGTTTTATATTTAACTAGTCAAAGTCAGCAGAACCCGACCTCGAAGAGACACAGAAGACACGCCCACGCCTCGTGATGACTCCAGCCGTCAGCATGGACGACATAAAAGACAAGAATGCCCGCAGACTCCTCATCGATGACATGTACACGAGTGCCATGACGCGCAGCAACAGGGAAGTGGAGGCGGAGTATTTGTGTGTGAAGGCGCCGCTGCCAGGCTTACCCGCACCTGCTAACCCGGTTTGAATACATAATAATATCTTATTTTGTTCTCTCGTCATCATTATTATCAACTAGCTACGCCCCACGATGTCCCAATCCCGTGGGAATATCGTGATTAAATGTTTCAATGTTGATAGGTATACGTACTGTCGCTTGGTTTGAAGCAAAGGTGATCGCGAGTTTTGATTAACCAATTGGACCACGCAATATCTCCAACAGCATGGCGAATTTAAGAATTTATTTGTTGTTACTTCAGTAGTCATTACCTATCCTATGTAGCTGAACTCCACTGCTAAGTTCTTACTGTTAAGTTTACCAAAAACAGCGCCTAAGTACCTACTAGATGGCAATCCTGGTTTGCACATAGGTAAAACATTTTTTTTGAGATAGATAAGCTCATATACAACTCCCGACGAGAGGCATCGATCGTACCGAGCAAAACCACCTGCCCGGTAGAAGATCTTTCCATTGTGTACCTACAGCCTCGTAAATTACCTTCATAATGTCACACTTGGTCCTCACTTTCACTTACTTTGATATCTCCAGATTTTCCTGCCAAAAGTACAAGCTGCGTACGTGTCACCAGAGTGGCGAATGGAGACGGTGTCCTGGGACAAGAAACAGTTGAGGTGCCACTGTGATGTTACCGCTGAGTTCTGGCTCCGTCGGAAGTTATCCCAGTTAGTAACTTAAGTTTGAACTTAGATCGAATTTAGTTGAAGACAACATGTGCACTACTGTGACTGGCCTCACTACGAAGATCGTGCTAAGTGGAGACGTAGGTAACTAAGAGTTAGGAAAGTTGACCCTGGCCATACCCAGAGAGATACACGGACGACGATGATGATGAAGGCAAAATGTGCATTTCGCATCGATAAAACAAAGGGAACTTTGCACATCTAGCCCAACTTAAAAGGTGCACTTCACATAATGAGTCTGCGTAAATGAACAATTTCATATCTTTTCGCTCTGCAAGAGATTGGAATCAGTCAAAAATTAATCAAATAATTTTATAGAAATCCAAGCCAATATGAAAACTCGACACGAGAAATGAAGAGTGTGATTTTCTGGCGTTGTATCCAACTCTATTGTACTCTCTTATGTATCACCGATGACTGTCGCTTCATGGATGCTCAAGACTAGCTATTCCGGACTGTTACTTAGTTAATTCGATCGTGTGTAAGTGAGCCTAAGTTTACCTACTGTTCATTTTATTTCAGTTGTAGTGTTTGCAAGGAGACTGCAATAGTGAAACATCAACGGGACATGAAAGCCTCCGTGCCGCAATAAATTATTTTTTATTTTAAGTTTTCATTGTTAGGTTATCGTTTATTTCATTGATTTATTAAATTTTGTTAGCAATACGGTCATTGTATAGTTTTTAGTTCTTTTAGATGTTTGTTTTTAAGTTCAATAAAGTTGCTTCTATTTTGTAACTAATTTGTTTTTATTTTAGAAATAGCGCCCAGGAACATCAATGAGTAGAAGTCTAATTGTACTTGGGTTAAAACGCTTCATCGTCAAAATGTGCAAACGTAAAGAAGTTCATTAATGAGCAATCGTTATAATGAACAAACGACAAAATATCTATTTGTCAAAATGAACATGGGTCGAAATGTAACTATGCAATAATATACTTGCGACAAAATGTACAATAAAGGAAATCGATAAGTTCATAATAAAATGTATGAGAACTCTTTATTGATAAAAGAACTCCTTGAAATACCACTTGGCAGTTTAGAAATCAAACTTGTCACTGATAAAATGTTAATTACTCTTTTATTTATGTCATTTCCTATAATTTGTTAAAATGGAGGAAAAAACATTAATTTATAGCAAAAATCAAAAAGGAAAAGCAACAGTACTGTACGGTTTGCATCGATTCAACTGGAGACACAAAAATAAAAACGGTACTTCGCTGTGGCAATGTGTTAACCGTGAGTCTTGTGCAGCATCACTTTGTATATGTAAAGATGAACTTGAGGTACTACGAGAAGGGCAGCACACTTGTATGCCGTCCACATCTAATAATAAAAATCATTTGACTTTCCAAAAGTGCAAAATTCAAGTTTGTGCCAGTTATGCCCCAATAAAAGAAATTTTTGAAGACTGTTTTGAAAACGAAGAAATTGATACAGATTCCGACTATTGCGACATAAAGCCAACTTTTGGTATGAAAAAAAGAACATTGCAAAGAACAAGAAAACAATATTTAGAAGTCAAGACCACGGCATTTAAAACAATGGAAGAAGTAGTGGTGCCCCAAATATTAAAAGAAAATTTTCTGTTATGGGAGGATGGGAGAGAAGAAAAAATTTTGGTGTTTGGCACAAAATTAGGATTGAAAATATTAAGTGCTTGTGCAAGTGAGCATATGCTGTTTGGGGACGGTACTTTTATGGTGACACCAAGTCCATTCAAACAGTTATTCACTATACACATTGATTATTACAGCACAAGGGAGGAGACAAACATAGTTCCAGTAATATATGCATTGCTTCCTAATAAAAGTACAAATACATATGAGCGACTATTTACGTTTCTACGAGATGAACTAAAAATTACAATTAATACCTATAAATGTGATTTTGAACGAGCACAACATAAGGCTATGAACAGAGTGTTTCCGGAGTGTAACATTACAGGATGCTTTTTTCACTATAATCGTGCGGTATGGATAAAAGGAAAAGATTTGAAATTGGATACCACTAAAGGTGGTATTAAACTTTTGAAAATGGCTTCTTATTTACCATTTTTACCATCAAATTTGATATCTACTGGGTGGACTGAAATCATTAATATGGTTGAACATTCCGAGATAGTGCAAAAGTTTGAAAAGTATTTTGTTAGGCAATGGTTATCAGAATCACTTCTTGCTGAGATCAGCACCTGTAACCAGCGACATCGTACCAACAACAGTCTTGAAGCATGGCACGGTCGCTTAAGAAAGAGGATGCGTGCAAACCCTAGCTTATATCTGTTTATAGATTTACTGCGGAAAGAAAGCAAATACCAGGACTCACGAATTAGAAATTCACTATTTGAAAAACAAAAACGAAAGAAATCGGATATTATTTTTGATACTAAATACAAAAAAGTATTAAAGCAATTGAACGAAAATGAGATTTCTATAAGCCACTTTCTGGAAAGTATTGTGCGACTCCGTGATAGATATAAGTAGAGTCCGACCGAAACTGGTTTTCCGGCCGTAACCGAAACTTTCGGCCGTAGCTTCAGTTTCGGCCGAAACCGAACATTCGGTCGGACACTAGATATATTAAGTAACCTTATTTAAATTATTTTGGATTAGATACATCTGAGTGTAAGTATCTACGTGTTTTGTTATCGAGGTTAAATACGTTTTTTTGTTTTTTTTATTAAATACAAGTTTTAAAACGAATTAAACAACGTATTTTATTTTATATTAATTTACTGTATTTTATTTTACCTACTATGTAGGATTTTTTCTTATTTTTCCCCAAAAGAGATCCCCAAAGATCCTCTAAGGGTCAGTTCACACCGAGACGCGACGCGACGCGACGATGCTTGAAGAGGCCAGTGGTTTCACGATGCGCAGCGCGACGCCGCGAGATGCATCGCGACGTCGCGAGGCATTTCATAGGTTCGTTTTAAGCCGTGAAACAATTTGACTAGTACGCGTTAGGTCGATTGCACATTTTTGCGTTGTCGTAATCTGTCATAGTATCATTTAGTTCGTGAGTACATTATGACTCTAGCATATTGCACATTTTGACGATGAAGCGTTTTAACCCAAGTACAATTAGACTTCTACTCATTGATGTTCCTGGGCGAGAAATAGGCACTGAACTCTATCTATAAAAGTGCGCTGGATACTTACCTACCATACAAAATGATCTTTGTATTTGTGCCGATTTGATTTGCGCCATGTTGCGCTGTTGTCGTGCGTTTTCTATTTCAATGGAAATAGGTAGCTGTGATTATGTTACCAGAATAGGGTTAGCCGGTGCATCCACTAAGGACGGGTCGGATCTCGTTCCACTACTGTCGTCCACTGCCGCCGTTTTAGATGAGCGTGTTTCATTAGACCATATCATTACCATCGGGTGAGATAGTATTCAAACAATGCAGGTGCAACATTGCAGGTGAGTTTGACTTGGTCACAAAGGTCTCAGTAACCCCAATACACACAGCTACGTAGGTAGGTTAACCTACGTATTCTATAGGTAAATGATCACCTACATAGAATACAAATAGGAAAACGAAGAAACGGAGTAGGTCTCTGCTTCAAGTCTGTCAAAGCTTTCGTCTGTTAGTACCTACATATGTTGCTTATCCCCGATGTATCCCCGATCTTATACAGTATTTCTCAACCGAGTTTCACGAAACTTGATTCACAGTTATTTATATATTGTTTAGTCGTTGGGGATTATAATTGGTGGGGTAGTTTGCCTTTGCCCCACGGGGGCTTAACGCTTGCCAAGTCTACTGTGCGCAGAATTACCCAGTTGACGAACAGTACAAATGGTTAAAATAGTATTGTGTATTATTTTTAAGAAGAGAAACTCTTCTCCTCAGACTACTATAAATTATCTTATAACCAAGAGAAAGATCTAAAGGGAAAAAAATAAGCTTAAGCTAGTTAGAATTAAGCTTTTCCCTTTTGCTCTTTCTCTTGGTTAAGTCATTGCTCCCGGATTGAGTAAAGATGCGTTGTTGGTTCGAATCCCGCTCAACGTCGATCGTGCGTTGTGTTTTTACAGAAATATTTTTCCTTTTAAATATTTCTATTCTCTTTGGGTTGAATAGAACCTATCACGAATCTATCCACAGTCTCTTGCAAGTCTCTGGTTAGTTCTGTGTCAAAACTGACTGTCCATCAATCAAGTTTTCACACAAAGTTTCGAAAACGTTTGAGACGATTTTTGTAAACGAATTTATTTTATAGTGCATTTAATTTTATTTTGTCTAATAATATTATATTTTTATAATGACAAACTTATCGAAAGATATGCAACGTTATGAATCTATGCTATTTGACAATACCACGATTACCAGAACAGACTTTAGGACCCCTCGGTTTGTGCCTGAAATACCTACTACTTACAAGGCAAAAGGCAGTTGCTACAGAATCAGACCTCCGCCGTTGAAAAATCTTCATTGTATGAGTGATTGGAGGGTATGCATAACAATAAAGTATACCTATAGGCACCTAAAGCTATATTTAACTAATACCTAATAATGCAAACAGTCTACTGAAACTTGAAACACCGATGGGTTTGCCCAACACCTGTACCACCCTTTCAATTCACCATGCCCAGACAAAAGAACTGATCTAATATGTCTGGATCCTCTTGTCGGCCTGCCGCGTAATACTACTGTCAGTGCAGCTGTTTAGGCATGTGCGTTGATCCATCAGTTAATCAGTCAGTCAGGACAACGCATTTTACATAATTATAATTAGCTTATCTTAACGTCTTTGAAGGTCCCCAACGTCCCTTCGGATATGCTCTGGAAATACGATCCTATACTCCGAAGAGACCCCAATAAAGTACAAGAACCATTTACAGAGCCTCAGGATTTAGAGATCAAAGAGGTCCGTAAAACTCGACCGCGGTTGGTTATGACTCCGGCGATTAGTCTTGATGATTTTAAGGAGGACAGGTGAGATAACTGCACCAAATAAAAGGGCTCAAACCAAGTATAACCTACATTCTGTCCGAAGGACAGTCTACCTACTCTTTCTCCATGCAAACGTAGTCGACTGTTTCCTCCCTGGATAAAGACATTAGAGCAAATATATTTCTGCCATAAAACCTATATCTGCCAAGAACGTGACCTCTACGCGTATGTTAAGTGCTTGCTCGCATGGACTTGATTTGACAGTCGATATTGCTCTGCGTGTAGGATTTGTGCCAGATTGATAGGTGCTTCGCAGGCTGTATTTTTTACAAATTGTCTGGGTCTCTTTTTCAAATTATCAGTTTCTTCAGCATCTCTTTTATATTCAAGATTTAATGTAAGAGAGAGGAAGCAATCTACGTCGCGCGCGCTACTCGTTTGGTATGATCGTTTTCATTAGTAGTAACAGTAAACAGTATATATTTTTCTAAAATATATTTTTTCCTGCAGTGACCGCGATTTATTAACGTCGTACATTTATACCTCGACTGCTATGAACGACAATCGGGACATGGCTGCGACACTGAAGAAAGTTAGCTTGACTAAGGCGCCGCTGCCTGGCCCTCTAGCTTGTGCTCTTCCGGTGGGTGGTTACTTACATTACATACCTGTACACACCTAGGTTAGAGAATCTTAAATAATAATTAGTTAAAGTCAAAGTCAAATATATATTTATTTATTTAGAACGATGTATAAGTTACATGAACGTGGTTTCGAACCGCGCCCTCCGATGAGAAGAAACCACAAGAAACTCATGTTTTTATCATGTATTAAATTACAATCATCATAATACAGATAGCTGTAATTTAAACAGGAGCAACTGTTAGGCTGTTACCTAGGTATGTAGGTAGGTTTTTAAATTCTTAAGTTCGGTTTAGAACTTTTGCTATATTATATTACACATAAACAAGATGATGTTGGTGATGTTTAGTGGTATGCAATGATAATAATGACGTAGGTATACATTTTTCTGTATTTTTATAGTAGTTTTATCGGAGATAAGTTTATTTATTTTAAGACACAGGCCACAGCTGCACATCGGTATACCTACCTAAATAATGATAATTTTGCCAGGTAACCCTGCCAAAAGTAAAACCTAATTATGTGTCACCGGAGTGGCGTATGGAGACCGTATCCTGGGAAGGGAAACAGTTAAGATGCTGCCCCGAGACTACCGCAGAGTTCTGGCTTCGACGAGCTAATTCGAAGGTACTTATATAAAAAGTAAAAATCTAGATAGGTGGCGATACTTTGGGTCTATATAAGAACTTACAATAGTTACATTTTCCCGGGTCTTAATCGCGCATTATTTTTTTTTTATTACCTCGATGTTTCAACCATGTTACTAATGGTCTTAGTCGCAATGTAACTATGTTAACAAATCGTGTGAATTTAAAAAGTTTATAATAACTTACAATGTTCTTTAATTTATTTCAGTCGTAATGCGCGCAAAGAGTGCAACAGTAGAATGTCAAGATATGTTTTCGAAATTGTCAAGAATGTAAGAACACAGCTGAAAGAGAGCCGCTTTCCGCTATGAAATGGAAATGAAAGAGAAAATAACGAAGACAACTTGCACTTTATTGGATAAATGATAAAAACAAACATATTGTGATCGTAGAAATATTTTTAAGGAAAAATACCTACATGGAAAAAAAACTTATTTTACGGTTTTAACCCTGTGGTGTTTATTACTCATAGCATTGTTTTAAAGTGATGAAGAAACCTGTAAAGGTCTCGAAACGTTGAGCATTGAAACAATCAATAATAATAAAAACAATCCAACATCGCGAAAACAGAAGAAAATCTATGTATTTTTTCTTGAAAATATTTCTAGTAGATAAGTATAGATAGGGCATTAAAAAATAACAAATTATGAAATATTGTGAACATTTTTAACTCCTAAACGAAAAGAAAAAGGCTTAAAATTAAAGATAATACCTAACTACCTACCAAATGACTAAAATAATTACAATAACATCACATTATACTTAAAATAAAATATAATTTTAATAATGAAGATCGAACAAAAACATTACAACATTTTTTTAATTGTTTACAACAAATATTTTCCTTATTTTCAAAGTTTATACAATTTGTCCATTAAATACCTACATTTTATTCAATACAAAACTTTTATTTAGTACGAACCTAATAGTTATAAGCATTCTTCATTTTATATTATATACACATAAGCCTTATTAATAAATGTGGAGTAAGGTCGGAATAATTTTACCACTTTTTGAATCTGTCTGTCAACTTTGAAAGTTCTTGTCACGGAAAAAGACAAAATATGTTCTCACTACTCCGCCCTTACTCCACGTTTATTAATAAGGCTATTAGGTTTTTAAATATCAATCAATGACTTTCTTATAAAATATCAAGACAATAAAAATATTTTTTTTGTAATAAAAAGTAGTCTAAGAGGAAGCACAATTTAAGAACCATAAATGTTGATCGAAAGCTTACTAAAAACGTATAAGTCAATAAAAATGTGCTTACAATCACATCCAAACTAATATTACAAATACGAAAGTTCTGAATAATAGCCGGGAATCTGGTTTAACACATATGTTGTTTTTTGTCCCGATATTCCCGCGGGATAAGGACTTTACGCGAGTAAAACCGCGGGGCGCAGCTAGTAAGTATATATTTGGCCCTGAAGACACTAAAGGCTTATACAAATTATTCTTTTTTACAATATGGCGGCTGGTGGTCGCCATTTTGAATTTTGATAAATGTTATGTCTTCAGTGACACTCCCAGGATTAAGACGAATCGATTGACGTGCGAATCATCAAAATCGGTCCAGCCGTTTGGCCTCTGGAGCGCCACATAGGAACAAACATACATACAAACAAACAAACATACATACATAGACTGATAAACACATAACCCTTCTTTACGTCGCGCAGTCGGGTAAAAAGTGAGTCACTCTTCGAGACAAACCAAGCAGATGTTAGCTAATGCCATGGCGGCGTTGAGTCGGACGGCGGGGTTGCCATCCCGCACCAGCTGCAGCAGGCGGGTGCGTGCCACGCGGGCCACGGCGCCGTCTACACACGCGTCGTCCGCCGCGGGGTGGCGCGCGCGCAGGCGGAGCAGCTCCGCGTATAGAAGACCTGGGGGTTGGTACGTTAAATAAATAAATAAATATTGCACGACGTTACACACAGCGCAATCTAGCCCCAAACTAAGCACTAGGCTTGTACTATGGGTACTAGACAACGGATATACTACATATTATACTTTTTTTTTGTAAATACATACATATGATACATAGAAAACACTGAATATCCCATGTCTTCGGACCGTGGTGAGTCCCAGGACATGTTGGTTTCCTCACGATGTTTTTCCTTCACCTTAAGAGCGGGACCGGATTCAGGTGTCTATCGCTGATTCGGCGCGGTCGGTCCTCGGTATGTCTAAGGGAGGACGCAAGTGTGACAAGGAAACTTGGTGGTGGAACGACACAGTCCAGGGGGAGACTAGGGTGAAGAAAGCCCTCTTTAAAGAGTGGCAAGCGTCCAACTCTCCTGAAGATCGAGACGCGTACAGGTCTGCCAAACGTGCCACAAAGAGAGCAGTAGCCAGAGCCAGACGGGACCACTTACAGCCATTGTACGATAAGTTGGAAACGTCTGAGGGGCAGAAGCTTATTTATAAGTTGGCATGTTCTAGGATCAAAGCGGCACAGGATATATCCAAGTGCCGCTGTGTAAAAGATCCTAATGGCAACCTGCTATGCGAGGACTTCGCGGTGAAGGAGAGGTGGCGCTCTTATTTCCACGAGAATGCCGGTTAAACTGAAGGGGCAGGTCTATAAAACGATCATTAGACCTGTCCTTTTGTATGGTAGTGAGGCGTGGCCATTGCTTGAGCGACATAAGCAGGAACTGCGTGTCACGGAGATGAGGATGCTGCGCTGGATGTGTGGAGTGACGCGAAAAGACCGCGTTAGAAACTCCCGCATCAGGGGCAGCCTTCATGTCCGAGACATTGCAGACAAACTGCAAGAATGCCGCTTACGGTGGTACGGCCACGTTCTACGGAAACCGGCTAGTTACGTGGGAAACAAATGTCTTGCTATGGCGCCTCCGCCCGGCCGCGGCAGATTGGGAAGACCCAAGAAGTGCTGGCTTGACGTTGAAAGATCGGATATGCGTGCAAATGGCCTCACTACGCGGGATGCCGAAGATCGTGCAAAGTGGAGACGTAAAAGTAGGAAAGCGGACCCCGGCTCCCGAGAGGGATGCAACCGGGAACAACGCTCGGATGATGATGATGAAGAGCGATGTTATTAGCGCACATACCTTTTTCTTAAAGAAAAAGACATTGGTACGCGGTCGGTCTGGATTCGAACCCACGACTCTCAGAATGAAAGCCGGGGTATCTACCACTAGACCAACACCGCTCCATAAACGTTCATGTTAGTTACCGACAAGCAGAGTCCCGCGTTTCCCCGCGTAAGTCCCGATCCCGTGGGAATATCGGGATCAAAAGTAGCCTATGTTACTCAGGGTGAATGTAGCTTTCTAATGGTGAAAGAATTTTTGAAATTGCTCCAGTAGTTTCGGAGATTACCCCCAATATACATACATACGTACATGTTACCAACGTTACCTCTTTATAATATTAGTATAGATAGACTGACAATTAGAGTCCCGCGTTTCACCCGCGTAAGTCCCGATCCCGTGGGAATTTCGGGACCAAAAGTAGCCTATGTTACTCCTCGATATTGTAGCTTTCTATTAAAGAAAGAATTTTTGAAATCAGTCCCAAAAAAATTTGATGAGGATCTGACGAGGATCTTCGGAGTGATAAGCAGAATAGTTCCTCAGAGAGAAGTAAATTGTTTACTTTTTGACTTTTACCAGTAGAATCAGACCTTGTACAACTGTAAACTTTTTAATTTTTGTATGTAGCTCAAGGCTATTTTATTTAGAAAATTTATTTTAAAGGAAAAATAGCATTCAAAAATTTTCACTTGTAGTCTAGTTGGAACAGACGTTGGGGTACCGACCCAAAGAGTTCAAGCCTCGCCGCAAGTGAAAATTTTTGAATGCTATTTTTCCTTTCAAATAAATTTTCTTGTACAACTGGTTAGGGATTGATGAAGCACCGCCTTCTTATCAGAAAACTCTTTAGTTATTAAAGTTACGGTTAAAATTTTGATGATTTTTATCCAGTTAGATGAAACTTACCCAACAACAAAGGAGCTTGCGGCTTCAAGTCCTCATTCTTGCACTGTAGATAGTTGACACTGGACTGCAGGCAGCTGGTGACACTGGACGGCATTTCATCAGCTAGTTGCCGCAGCAGCGTCGCCAGGAACTCCTCGAAGTAGAGCCTCCCCTCGTCCACCAGGTGGGTTTGCACCAGGTCATTGGATTTCTTCACGTTGAATGTTCGGAATATTTGTTTTAGGGTGAATTTGCTGGCCTGGAAGATTTGAAAATAGTCAGGATTTTTTTTTAAGTTAATGTACTGGTTGCCTAGGAGAGATCGCCCTTAGGCTATAAGGTTGCCCATTGTGCCATAATTACGTAATAAATAATAGGTAACCTATGGCATAAAGTCCCTTTAAGTAAGGACTGAATAATATAACGCGAACTTTTTTTTTTTTTTTTTTTTGTTATATAACCGAATTGGAATTACATGGATTTTACAACTTTTTACGGTAGAAGAAACTGAGTTGTGAGACTTGCTTTTTTTACAAGCATGTTTTTAATAGGATAACTTTTAGCATAGTTTCAATGCTCAACGTTTCAAGTTCAAGACCTTTACAGGTCTCTATGAATAAAACCGAGAAATGTATTTAATTTCAATCCTACATCACGAAAACAGAAAAAAAAACTGTTTAATTTAAAGTTTCAGTACAATAAATCATTTATAAAACCTATATATTGGCTCATTTGTTGTGAATGTCTTTCAATGTACTTACCCTGACCACGGGTGGGTTGGTGTCACACAGGTGCAACAAGAAGCACGGCAAGGAGCTCACTGCTTGCTCCACTACGGCTTCTGCTTTCACCTGCAATACGGAACATAAAACCTTTTGAAAAACGGTTCGATAATGTTCGGAAACCTATATTATTTACAATAAACAACGTACTTTTGCACACAATTCATGTTGAGTAGAAAAAAAACAAATTTTGGTTTAAGAGGATAGTCTCCACTCTCTCTTCTCCATACAAACGTAGTTTTAATTTTCCTCCCTGGATAAAGACATTAGAGCAAATATGTTTATGCCATAAAACTTATATCTGTCATGTCATGACTATGCATATTTTTAATTATTTTTTATTATTTATTTTAATTAGAAAATAAAAAATAAAAAAAAATTTGCTCTAATGTCTTTATCCAGGGAGGAAAATTTAAACTACGTTTGTATGGAGAAAGAGAATGGAGACTGTCCTCTAAGAATTTTAAATTCGTGCCAAAACGGTGGGACCGGCTAGATCGTGACATCACTGACTTAAAAAAAATACGTCTTTTAAGGTTTTAAGACGTTCATTAAATACATTGAACTACTTTGTAATATTTATTAACAAATTAGTTCAATGTTTATTAGTATTATTTATATTTAAAATGAAATCCACAGTGTTTTAGTGATGTACGATCAATTGAAATATTAATTCAATCCTAAAACACTCAGAATCAACACAGAAACTAGAACACATTGAAAAATGCATGAAAAAAAAGAAAAAAAACCAGCAAGCACATACGACACATCAAGATAAAAATGTAGATAAATCACTTAAAACAAAACAAAACAAAACTAAAACATTTCATTAATTAAATTAACAAGTAAAAATGTGTTCCAAACATCTAACTTAAAAAAAAATGACTTACTTTCTCAGCAATAAGTCCGAACAGTCTGATCGAACTCTCCCTCAGTAGAGGGCACTCAGTATTCATAAACGGCCTTATTTTCTGCGCGACGGCGAGCAAATCCCGGTCGAACTCCTTGTCTAGTGCCGTCTCCGTGAGCAGCGAGGTCAGCCCGTGGATCGCGGCCAGCGCACGTTCTCAGCTGTCGGTCTGGAAGGGGAGGCCCGAGTCAAAACCGCATCTAAATCGGTTCGAGTCGTTTTTTGGTGGACAAACTATCCTATAGTGATGGGGTCATTGACATATTGCCTATGCATACTTTGCTGTCTGTCTGTCCGTCTGTTATTTATCAGGCTGTATCTCATGAACCGTATAGCTAGGTATTTTAAAACAATATAAAACAAATATGTAAGAGGGGGTTCCGTACAACAAACGTGATTCAGGGGCTGAAAAACGCAACG